>DWHQ01000305.1:0-15239 GCA_018247955.1 Eurytides marcellus marcellus | reverse complement strand
ATACTATACATATTTTCAGATTTATGTTTTTTAGATGTACTTTTGCCAGGACTTCTTGACTTGTGATCAATGGTCGAAAAATGTATTTCTTCATTGTTTGTAACTAAAATGGGAGGTGAAGTAGCTTTACGTTTTGCTGACTTCAATTCAGAATTTGTTTTAAACAATTCATTTGTTTCGGATTGAGATGTCGGTATTAGAGTTCCATTTATATCCGAATTCTTAAAAAACTGAGTTATTGCCCTCTGATTTTTTGAAGTCTCTTTATCATTCTAAAATATAGGAGATACTTAGTTGGGTATAAAATATCATTATTTTTTTTTAATCATCATAAGATTGATGGTTATAAAATAAAGACTTAATTTTGTCACCGACTATTTGATTTAACAATTTTATAGTAATATTAAGGTTTAAAACGTCTTCTTTATTAAATATTTCACAGAAACTTACCTTTTTTAAACTGAGTTTCGGCATATTATATGCTACCGTATAAAAAGATGTTATTATTTTATCGTTAAAATCCTTGTTTCTTAATGGTAGTCTAATAACTTTCTTTACTTATGTCATCTTAATATTTGCTTACATGCATGTACAGTGATAATATTACAAAAATTGATTAATAACAAAACTTCAAACATTTCTTTTATTTCAGGTTCCCGCGTCGATTGTCTGTCTTATTACTGACGGAAGGAAACAAGTGTCGCCAATATTTGAATTTTATTTCCCCACAATAATGAATTTGGAAACCCTAAATTCGAATTAAAAACCGCTATATTGATATGCAAATAATGTGTCGGAGATATTTATTTTTGTAATAAAATTTCAAATCTTTGTTCTGGTTTTATGAAACCACTTCTTGGGAATTTATTTTATAAAGAAATATGTAACTAAGATATTTTAAAATGAACTAAATATATTAATATTTTTTTTTATTTTATATAAAATATCTACATCAAAAGGTGTTTGCCTTTAAGAAACGGTTCATCTGATGTATGTTCCGTTGAAGCTTTATAGAGCCACATAGACTAAAGGCATCAACATCAGTCAAGATAAGAGAAGGTTCATCTGATAAATTTTGACTTTGACTTTGACATTATCGCAGCGCCCCAAAGCTCATTTCTGCTGTATAGTGCCATCTTGCCTGCCTTGGTTCTTTGTAGCCACTGTGTACGTTGATGACATGCGCGCCCCCGTTACGTTGAATGGATCGGCGATCGCGCTACCGTCGCCTAGAAATGCACTCGGGGGATCCCGATCTGCGTGCTAAACCTCAACCACCCCTTCCGTCCCAAAAGAGCTCAGATACACCTTGACCGCTATCACCACATTATCAGAAATTTCACATGTACTACTAACCAATGTTTCTAGTGATAGTTAATAATTTAACGTCTAAAATAAATTTAGATAGCGCGAGTTTAATTTAAGAATAGGATGAATCCTCCGAATATCTTGTACCGTGGAACAAGCCAACTTTGCCCGTTTTTTTTGAAAATTTTCAATTTAATAAAGTTTTTTCTATGAGGACATAAGTATGTTTTTTTATCTACTGCAACTATAGGGTCATGTGCATGCATTTGTATTGATAAATTCATGAAAAAGTAAAATTTAAACCGAAATTTCATTGAATCTAATGGCGGGCAAAGTTATCTCGACTTTTCGCCAACATTGCCCACCTCAGTTTTTGACGTTAATATAACTCCTATTAAGATAAAATAATTATCAATACAAGAATTTGAGTAATGATGGCTTTCATTTTAAAAATCTAATTGATACCGTCTAAAATTCCCCAGAAAAACGGATGGGCAATGTTACCCTGCTACTTTCGCTCTTTTCCATACAAATCGAATGACATGATTTCAAATTGTTATGGTTGTCACATTCAATAAATTAGATGAATCATGTGTCGATATTTTTGTAGAGATTACTAGGTCATCGGTTTAGACAATATAAATGGTGTAAAATAAAACATGGTGTTTAAAGTTTAATGTTTATTATTATTAATGACCTAAATTATATCACTTCCGAACAAAATTAACTAGTCAGAAATAGATTTGCAACTAGTATTGCCACTGGGTTTGTATTATTAAATGTGTTCTTTTAACTTATAAAATTTAATTATTGAACCTTTATTGTATGTTAAACTTGCTGAAATTTACAGTAAATATGATTTGACCGCGTCTAGTAATCTTCGGCGCAGACAATATTGAAATAACATCTTCCAAGTATTCTATTGTGCAAATGTCCTCAACTATCGGGTAAGTGAAAGTTGTTCCTTTGTCACATTCCTTCACTTTTCTAACAAATTTAACTGTAGGTTTTTCATCATTGATTGATAAAACTTTACCTACAAAGTGTTTCAAACTCTTTTTTGTAGCGAAACGAGCAATTATCCAATCACCTTCTTTTAATTTGTCATGATCCTCAAAATATTCTATATCATGTAATCCAAATGGAATCTCTATAGGCTCAAAGTTTTCTTTCTCTTGTTCCCGTAAGCACTCGGCTATGTAATAATCATGCATCGTTTCGTAATCCGAATAGTAAGTGTCAGCTATCACTAATTCAGTAGTAGAATCCGTAGAAATTGAGCTCGACTTACTATCTAATTGTTTTTTTCTTCTTTTTACAGATACTTTTTTAAATATATCTTTTTTATTTATTTTCTTTTCTTTTCTATCTTCCTTTATATATTTTTTTGAAACTTTAGTTTCCTTTTTTTGTAGGCATTGTGGTAAATCACTATAGAACATAGTCCTAAATGGCGTATTTTCAATCTTATTTTGAATTTTACTCAAAAAACAAACATCTGGCGTTTGCGTTCCCGCTTTAATCATAACATTGGAGAGTATAGTTATTTTATATTCATCATCTGTATTCTGAATCTCAGAAATATTAGGAGCAGTCAAAATGCAGTCTTGATCTATTTTTTTATTATTATTGCAACTTAAATTTCTGTTAGTAAAAAGACCAGTTTGTTCATCTAAATATGCAACATCTTCTTTTCTTTGTAGTTTTACCACATCAGATGAATTATGTTTCCTTGATTTCTTTATTGTATATCTCTCTAGTGGTTCTTTGCAAGAATCAATGTTCAAATCAGAAATCGTGACGGATGTCCCCGGCTGGCAATTCACTTTTTTATTTCTTTTTATTTGCATCGGCTTTGGTTCTCTCGTTTTCTTTAAATAATCTATCAGTGCTCGATCAACTCCATATGACATTATTTCCTCTTGCATTTCTGGAATCCTTTTCAGTACTTCTTGTGGATTCAGTGGGAATATTCCCGTTGCTTTAAAGCCACTTTTTATGTTATTCTCCTCCTTCAGGCTAATTGCTTTGGTTAATTCAATAAGCAATTTGGGAAAATGCTTTTTGTTTAGTGTCGTTTGATTTGGATTTTTGAGTTTGTATTTGTACAAAATTTGTCTCCAAGCTTTCTTTAAAGGCGCAAAAAATGCGACGTCAAGAGGCTGGGTGAGATGTGTCGACCTCGGTGGTATAAATACAAACTTGATGTCATTTTGCTGGCATAACTCTACCACTTTGATGCTCAAATGACTAGATAAGTTGTCGAAAATGACAACTTTAGTCCCTGGAGTTTGTTGTGCCCACGAAAGAATTATCGTTTCAAAGTAATCCTCAAACATGGTGCTGTCAAACCATCCCGACTTTGTACAGTTGTATCTGGTATCAGGTGGTCCTCCAGAAATCCATTCCGAGTACAAGTTTGTTGCTTTAAACACAACATATAAAGGTAAGCATTGACCGCTAGCAGTCGCAGTGAACATGAGAGAAATGTTACCTTTGGTGGAATTGGCTATTCTTTCTGGATACTTGACTCCTCTACGAAAAATACATCTAGAAGATCCTGGATTATCTGACAGGTTTGTCTCGTCAAAATTAACTATATTTGCAGCTGTTACATTTTTCAACGTCACGGTTAAATTTTCAAAATAGTTAGCTATTTCTTGTGGTCCTTTTTCAGCTCTCGCCTTCGAAATATTCTGAGTGGTTCTTAAGCTCAATTTATCAGCATGTCTAGCCAAAAAACCCTGGACCCAGGCATCACCGGGAATTTTATTCTTAAAGATAAGATCTCGTTTATTATTTTTTAAATATTCGTAAACCAACAGCTTTAGATCAATTTTAGTAAGTGGGGAGCCAAAGTCGCTAGACGCTTGCAAGACCCTTACAATTTTTTCCTCTTCTACAGCTGTTAAATTCGTTGGACGTCCAACCGTCTTTGTATGCTTATTTTTTATTTTATTTACTATAGTGCGTCTTGGGATACCGAATTGCCGTTCAGCATCTCTTGAAGAAACCTGCTTTGATGCAACTGCTTCGCATGCAATTTTGAACATATCGTCAGAGTAATTTTTATACCTTCGGGATCCTATTTCACGTCTTGACTTTCTTTGTCTAATTCTAGATTTATGTTTGTTTTTCTGAAATATAAAATAAAACCAACTGTTATAGTATTAAGACACGGATTATAAAATTTGTTAATCTACAGCTATTAGAAAATCTAAATGTGATAACCCTGAGCCTTTTTTCATAGTAGGCAATGTTGACATTCATAGGTCTAAACAATACTGGATAACTTTGCCCATCGTCACAATTTTTGTTTTATAAAGCTTAAAAAACTGAAACTATGATTAAAATACTCTACAATTCTTGTTTTATAACACATAATAAAATTACTAACCTGCGTTTTCACCATGATGCACAATTCACTTTTAGTTTGCTATATGATTTTGCCCGCAAAAACACGCACCGCACTCGACACGTTCTAACAAGTTACTGATAGAACTTAGAAACGAATGCGACACGCAGTGATGCCTTAAATATAATCTATTTTCAATCAAAGTAGACAATGTTGCCACAGGATCTGGGATATTTTCTACATTAACGAATTTGTTTGTAAATTGCTCCTTGGGCAATCTTACCATTGCTGGCAAAGTTGGCGTATTTCACGGTAATTAAATCACTTTGACAACCATAGAACAAAACCACTCCACAGTAAGATACCCTATCAATTGTAGTTCAAATTTAAGGCCCTTAAATTATGGAATATTTAAATAATACAATAGAAAATATTCTGTGTATTGCCAGGGTACTACGTCAGCATACTAGATACAATATCGGATTTTTTTTTTTAACGATCAATGTTACTGTTGTACAAAACCTGCAGTGTATATTGGAACACGGCATTTGACATATACCACAGAGCATACAATCACTTCGTTATATACAGGTTGGTGTCAACTGTCAACTACATGTCTGTATTGTCTTTCATGTTCTATTATTCTAAAGAATAAGGTTAAGTTTCGTATCATGTTATAGTATTATTGTAATTATTATTACTTTTGCTTAAAATATATTGCAAACAACTAAAAATATGTCGAAAAGACCAGAACACCAAGCTCCTCCTGAAGTTGTAAGATTAACTTTTGGTATTCTTTTTTTGTAGTAACCGAGAAAATATTAACTAGCTAATTTAAATATAAAAATTAATTTTATTTACAGTTCTATAATGAAGATGAAGCTAGAAAATATACACAAAAGTAAGCATTGTGATTGTGAAACGAGAATAGAAGTTATCTTGATTAAATTGATGTTTTCCTTTAATTTAAACTTACTTACTGGATTTTAGCTCTCGTATTATTGACATCCAAGCTCAAATGACTGAGCGATGCATCGAATTATTAGTTTTACCTGAAGATACATCATGCTTGCTTTTGGACATTGGCTGCGGTTCAGGATTGTCTGGAACAGTACTCGAAGAAAATGGCCATTTATGGATTGGACTTGACATATCTCCTGCTATGCTGGGTATACAAAATTAAAATATCAGTTTTTAAAATTTAACGGTAGTTTATACAAATTTTCTTATATTCGGAATAACAACTAGATGATTGATAAATATATTATCCAATCCACTTTTGTTTGCATTTTTTAAATGGTAGTGCCATATTCATGTTTATACTATCATATAGACAGGTCTATTTTTGCAAAATTTACAGTAATGTTTTTTTTTTACACCATATTAGATGTGGCTCTGGAACGTGAAACTGAGGGGGATTTAGTGCTAGCTGATATGGGAGATGGTGTTCCATTCAAACCAGGCAGTTTTGATGGTGCCGTGTCTGTGTCTGCTCTACAATGGCTGTTTAATGCAGACAAAAAGTCACATCAACCTGTTAAAAGGCTTTATAAATTCTTTAGCTCATTATATGCTTCCTTGGTAAAAATAATTCTTACCTGTTATTTTTTTAGTATCTTTTATTTAGTATAAATTCAATGAACCAACTATTTTCAGTCAAGATCAGCCCGGGCTGTTTTTCAATTTTACCCAGAGAATGAAAACCAGTTGGAACTTCTAACATCACAGGCAATGAAAGCAGGTTTTTATGGAGGTGTTGTCATTGATTATCCCAATTCTGCTAAAGCAAAAAAATTTTTTTTGGTGCTCATGACAGGGGGCTCTGCACCACTACCAAAAGCTCTAGGTAACAATTTTAACCTGATTTAAATTGACAATTATCATAAATAATAATATAATTGAGACATACATATAAACTTTTAGGGGTAGATGAAGATGACAACAGTCTTCAAGTAAAGTATGCAAAACGTGAAGCTTCAAAAGGGGCTAGAGGGAAGCCTCTCAAAAATACTAGAGCTTGGCTCTTAGAGAAAAAAGAGAGAAGACGAAAACAAGGCAAGGAAACAAAACCAGATACAAAATATACTGGAAGAAAAAGAAGTGGAAGATTTTGAAAAAAGTTTTTTAATAACTATGCACTAATAATTGTAACATATATTTTATTATTAGGAACAAAAAAAAAAACTATAAGCAAAATAAAAATTATTCAAAATAAAAGTATTTTATTTTCAATTGTGTTAATTTTACTTTTGTATAACATATTTCCATACTGTATCTATGCCATGTCCAATAGTCTCTGCAGGTTTAAGATTGGGCAATGGAAATCTACATACAACTACCACAGTTCCATTATTAACTTCTTCCACTAATTTACATTCAAACTCTTTCATCATTTGTTCTACACCGAAAATAACAATATTATCATAAGGCTTTAAGTTAAACGTCCATAGATTTTTTCTATAAAATTTTGTATTTTTATGGCTATTAAGAAGGGCTGATAGCCTTGAATAGAAAACAAGAATGGAATTGAGTTCTACGCCATCAGCCTGAAAGCCTAATTTCGCTGCTGTAAAAACTATTCTACCATCACCAGAACCTACGTCTAATAACCGACCAGTTCTTCCTGCTAAGGCTTTCTTAACGCCCATTAATTGTTCTGTTGTCGCTGGAACGTAAGGTAAACATACTTTTCGGAGTGCCGGAGAAATGAATGGTATACATATTACACTGACGCCCAACGCTAATCCTCCGGTTGTGTATATCAATATTTTGCCTTTGAGCGACAATTTCGTCTGGGTTGTTGTCCCAGAATTAAAAATATCCATATCCATGTTATCGTTATTTTACATTGTTATTTATAAAAATTGTAATAAGAGTAAAAGCTGTATAGGTTATATGAGCTGTCAAATATTGTCATTTGGACAATTGCTCTTCTTCAGTAACTCAGTATTCTGGTGTTGAAGACGGACACTAATTCGAGTAACCCAAAGGTACTTTAAAATATATGGTCTGGCTACAAAATAAATTAGATTGCCCAAAATTCATTGGAATAAATTAAGGAAAGAATATAAAATTACTTAACTATAGAGCTTTTGTGTGGTAGTTCGCAATTAGCTATTTGACAATTTTTCAAAAAGTGTTTTAAAACATTCAGAATGTTTAAAAATTGGTATACGCAGAAGATTTTTTTTTAAATAAACAAGAATAAATTAAAAAAGGTGTTTATTAATTATAGTTTCATATGTCGCGCGCAAAACGACATGTCACGTGATATTTACGTCACGATTCAATAAACAAATTTGACACTAACAGTATCTCTTATTAGTCTGTGATTACTATTGTGTTTACAACTTTACATATCATCTTGTATATTTTTAAATGTCTTATATTTTTTATTGATTTATCTCGGGAATTATTAAAATGACTTCATATAAAACTTGTGCAGTGCCAAAGTGCAGTAGTTCGACTATTAAACATCCAAATAAATTGTTTATACATGTTCCTAAATGTCCAAATCGTCGTAAACTGTGGTTACAGTTAGCACAACGAGATCCATCATTAACATCACTTAAATCCACAATTTTCTTTTGTGAGGATCATTTTGATGTAAGAACCTTATCACCTATTCAATATTAATACGATAGCTAATCTTCAATGAAGTTTTTGAGGTTATAAATTTACAATCAGCAAAGCCCTTCTTAAATAATTCAATATATTTTTTTATTTTATAGTTACCTGTCGACATGGAAAATTATATGGCATATGTTACAATGGGTCATGTCAAACAAATACGTATGAAGCCAAGCCGCTTGCCATCTTAATTTGATTGCCTGTCACATAGATTAAAAAGAATAGCCCCATTTGTAGCTCTAGAGTCTCAATCAGCTCTGATTAAAAAGCTATACAGAGATAATATTGAAGAACTAATATCTGAATCTGATAAGCTACAGCTAACAATGTCAGGCATGTCTAGCAAAGCAATACCAGATAGTGGTAAGTATATGGAGTAATATAATATTATAAAAAATGACCATGTTATGCATACTAACTAATATTTTCTTATTGATTGTTATAGATATTCAATCCATGAATCTGAAGGATGCACATAATTTTGAAAATAAGGCAACTCAAATCGTTACAGATTCAGTTAATGAGTTAATTCAAGTTTCCATAAAATCAAAGGTTAGAAGTAAAATTGTTCAAACCACCAGTGAAACAAAAGATAAAAATATTTCACCAATGAAAATGTGTACAAAGTCAACAGCAACATCACCTTTTAAAATTGAAACTTATAAAACAAGACCTATAAAATTTGGACATTCTAAGGCTAAGAAAAAGTTAATATTTAAAAATGAACAGTTAGAAAAAGGATTGTCTGCACACAGCTCATCACCTGGACAGTCACAGCAAAAAACAGAATCATCACCGTCTGTTAAATCATTACAGTTTAGTGTCAAATCTTATAGTAGTGAGCAAGAAGTTCACTCTGAACTATCTGAAATGAAAAGAAAAATAGAACTGCAAAATGCACGTAAATTGTCAATTGAGAATACAATTAGATTGATAAAGAATAATCCAAAATATTACATAGGAGTTCCAGAAAATTGTTATTTTTTAATTTCTATTATACAAAATCACATAAAGATTCTGTTATGCTTAAAAAAAATTAGACTAAACACACCTTTTTCTGAGCTTGGGGACCAATTTGGTTTATCTTTATCTTATGCATGTAAAATATTTAAAAAGTCTATACCGCTTATTGCAAATGTATTACAGCCATTTATAATAAAATCAAACAAAAACGCAATCAATGTGTTATTATTGCATGTGCACTTATTAATTTGCAAGACAGCATAATTAAAAGTTCATAAGTTACATTAAAATTAGGGATTTTTTATATTTTTTTCTAATTTATTCTTTATATTTGAAGTGAAAATTGTTAATTATCTTATCACTACCATTTTATAAATTTATAATATAGTATTAGTAAAAACCAGATACAAGAATCAATTCCATTGTACAAATTCACAATTATATAAAAAATGTTTTATAGTTTTTCTAGATAATATTCTTTTACTCCTAGTTTTTTTTCTGCATTTTTTTTCCTGTTTGTTTGAAAGAACTGTTGTTCCTTTCATATTTATATTCAAATAACCTAATGTGTTACCACATACAGGAAATGCTTTATGATATTTAAGATAATGTTTTTATTATATCTTTACAACTTACATTTGACTCATTATAGTAACCATCAATGATTGTAGTGATCAATACTTATGCTTAATATTAATTTATTTAATTATTGCACTCATTTAAATTATACATATATTTTTTTTCATTTTTGTATGCTTTTTGTCGATTTATTGACAAACATGTGTAAGCTTTTAAAAGCAGTGTAATTAAAATACATAATTCAGATTGAATTGTTTTATTGATGCTTTCTTACAGTAGATGATTGTATATACATTTTGATTACATTTTAAGCAATCAAGAAAATTAGAAATTGTTGTAAAGCATGATGTCAGATAATAATAGTATAATTTGATGCTATTTTAAATGACAAATAAAACATTGAAATTTTCGGATTTATCTCTTTAATTTTCATAAAGTATAGGATAGACATATGACTTCCAAAAAGTAACTATATATATTTCCTTGAAGCTACACAAAAAAAAACACTTTTAAATTTGTTACATACATCTGCAATTGTACTTGTGCATAATACTTCGCAGTAATTTTATTATTTGAAACACAATTTTTAAATGTTATTTCACTTGTTGGACATTTTATCTCTATAATTATATCACTATTCAAAATCCCATCAGGTGATGCTGCTATCATTGGAAACTCTTTGCATATGAATAAACCACACTGAGTGATATCACCAAGTTGTTTTGTGAGTTGTTTTTTTACAGCATTTTCTAATTTTCATCCTCTTTTCATGGCAATTGTATCAGGTACTTTGCACCCATTATTCTGGCAATTAATGAGCCATCTGAGGTCTTACATCGAGATATTTCATATGCTTTAGATGCTGTCACTCGAGCATATAGAAGCTCATACCATGCTGGGCTTTTATGCTGTCCTTGAGTTTCTCTTTCAACAAAATTTAAATTATTTTCAGTGAAAACTGAAGATATGTTTTTAATAAATTTATCACAGTTATTCTTTATTTTAGAGTTATTATTTACTTTTACAGTTATTATATCACAATTAAATTTAGAGCTCAAGTAATGCATACAGAGTAATAAAATTATTGCCTTCATAGTTGGGCTGGTGTTTTAATATTTGACAATTTTGTAGTTTTTTATTCAAACCTTCTTTTAAAAAACTCTGTAATACTTCCTGTTGGCTGTTCATATTGTTATCCAAATCTAAATTTTTGCTTGTCATACTGCTTTTTACAGACATTTCTCTCATTGTGATGAATTTTAAAGAACTTTTTAAACCTACTTTCGCAAGTGATGACTTATTCCAATAACACTCTGTGGCTGTGGTAGAAGGTTCTTCACTTCTTCTATGGGTCCACATGAGAAAAGCTAGTGATTGTTTGCAGCATCCATTGGAAGCAGGGCAGTCGTCGCAGTTGACACTTTGAACTATACCTTTCTTTTCATCAACTACCAAGGTGACGGAATACTGCTTTTGACGAACTTTATGTTCAGGAGCAATCTTGCACTTCACTACACACAAAGTTAATTCCCGTTTTAATTGAACATTTCCTATGGCGTCATCGCCATAAGATTGTCTCGAAGATCTGGAAATAGTAATAATAAATATAGATCCCCGTATACACGATAACGAACACTAAAAATAGAAAATATTAATACGTAAGACACACTTACACAAAAGTTTTTGCATTCCGAAATTCAGCTGACCAAAAGTCGCGATTGTTTGCAAAGAAATTTGCGACCATGAATGAATCTAATCTAGGCAAATTAGCGCTATCTGCTTTCATAAACCCGTCCTTCATTTTCTAGGATTCCAAATTGGTATTTATATTTTAATCACAAGTTAAGAATTCGAAAACTGTACTGAGAGGTTTGTAGCAAAAAAATAACAGCTGTAGTTTGTTTATAGAAACGTGACGTCAAGCAATGGCGGTCCACATTTTATGGCGTTTCGCTTCTTGGAAGTTACAGATAAAAAAATTAAATTTTATTTTCCAAATTATAAATTTGTTAATTTATTTATTCCCAAGTACTATATTGCATAATTATTATTCAATCATAAGCTATGAAATCCAGTACACTTTATAATTTATTTCAACAATTGTCAAATAGCCAATTCCTTGCATTAAGTCCATAGATAGTATAAATAGCCCTCATCTGTAATACGAAAATAGCATTTATAACAGCTGCATTACCCTACAGTATTATTCCATAAGACGAAAATAGCTAAATGCACTACATTCAATACATCGATTAAAAATTATTGATAGGTTAGACGCAATTAAATCAACTGGGCAAGAATAGAGCGGTATAATGTTCAACCCAACGATTGAGTTGTCTGTTTGTGTCGGTGATGACCGAATCATCAGACTCTTTTAGAGGAGCCGTCATCTTTTGCACAGGACCGATAGCTGCCTTTATCCCCACGAAGACACATCGAAAGTTACCCATGGCCGCACAATCTTGAATACTTCTGCAAAGTTCCATCCAGTTAACTCTTAGCAAACTGGCGACAAGTTCGCTGGAGGGACGATTTTGTTGTACAGAGTTTCAAGTGAGATTCATCGCAATGATCAAGAGTGTAGTTCAGTGCAGCTTGTTGTTTTGAGTCAATTACGGGCTGAAGCCTATGTATAAAAAGAAATCTCCAACAATATACAATCGATCTCCGGTCGGCTACAATACTGCAGAGCCTGTCGTAGAAGTCATCTTTAGACTTTGTTATCGATTTGAGTGTGGGGGAATAGACG
Organism: Eurytides marcellus marcellus; assembly: GCA_018247955.1. Lineage (NCBI taxonomy): Eukaryota > Metazoa > Arthropoda > Insecta > Lepidoptera > Papilionidae > Eurytides > Eurytides marcellus. The sequence continues at coordinate 2,655 of DWHQ01000305.1, read as the reverse complement.
GATATTATGGTTATTAAGCCGGATTTGGTGTTAAGACGCAAGATCATATACGCTCTGTTATTCCAAAAGGTGTTTCTATAGTGTTCAGTAATGTATTGTAAACAGGAAAACGGTGCTGTGCTCTTTTACACCCGAGATCAAACAGACGATAACTTTTAAACCTAAAGCTTAATGCTCCATGCGCTTTGGCTTTTGGGATGTCCGTACGATGAGGACAGGTCTCCCGGACAACTCGAAGACTTCACATTACGTTCAAGACCTGCGTAAAACGGCTATTATCGATTTAGAACTGGCACGCCTTAAGATATCTATTGCTGCACTACAAGAAACCAGACTACCTGATGAGGGCTCATTGCGTGAACAAATCAAAATTGTTTATAATATTTAAAGACAGATTAAACAATTCGGTGTTTTTATGACCCTTTTTTATTTATTCAAATAAGGTCATACATTACTGTTTCCTGACTCAGTAAATCCGAAAACAACGCTTATACTGTGCAATTTTATTGTGCAATGTAAGAGCATACAAATTAATGTTACTTTTTGACAGTATTGATTCAATATTTTGCACATTTTAAGAAACAATTCATACTCACTTCTTGGCTCTACAGGCTAGTTAATCTTCTTATTGACATTTTGACATTACAACGGACATTCTGTACTCCCGATCTGTCAATGTCATTGTCAATGATACGTTTCCCATGTGGTATTTTTTAAACGTGCAATACGTTTATTATATAAATTACTCAATTTAAACAAAATGCAGCACGATGATGTAAGAATAAAGTTTTAATTATTAGATTTTCTCGCGTTACGTATATAAATATGTATATTTTTAATTAACTTATACTATTTTAGGTTGTTTGGGCCATCATCAACAAGACACATTGTTCGCATAAAGTAACGTAAGTGTTTTTTTTATTCATTTGTTTTTTTAAAGGTCTTGTATATTTCTTTCATAAATATGTTTGTTTTAATTTTACAGAACGAAGACGCAGCATTTTTGCCGCAATGAATTTAATCTTACCGGTTTATGTAGTCGGGCGTCCTGTCCACTTGCAAATAGTAAATATGCAACGATTAGAGAGGAAAATGGTATAATTTATTTATATATGAAAACTGCAGAAAGGTAATAATAATAGTATGTACCAGAATTCCAAATTACTCCTATGTAGTAACTTGAAAATTGATATAATTTGATATGTTACAGAGTAATGTTCCCAGCAAAACAGTGGGAAAAGGTGAAGTTGTCCAGAAATTTCGAAAAAGCTATTTATCAAATAAATGAAAATTTACTGTACTGGCCAGCATTTATTAAAGCAAAATGCAAACAGAGATTTGTTAAAATAACACAATATCTTATTCGGATGAGAAAATTGAAATTAAGAAGAGTGTAAGCTATTTTTCTAACTACAAACATATACACATCATTATTTAATTTATTAATTATGTATTATTAGTGTTTCAAAACATGTAAATATTTGTTAATTTTTTAAAAACAAGGATGATTCAGTTATTTAAACATATAATTATATAACTTATTTTTACAGTATTTTTTTAGTCACATTGATTTTTTCTTTACTGATTTATTGTTCAATGTTTTAGAAAAGAATTAGTACCAATACAGCGTAAGATAGAAAGGCGGGAAAGAAGAAGGGAAGAAAAGGCCCTAGTTGCAGCAAGAATTGATAATGCTATAGAAAAACAATTGCTTGAAAGGCTTAAAAAAGGAACCGTAAGTTGCTATGAATATTATTTACATGCACCTTATCATCATAAGTTTTTTTTTTAAGGATTTGGTTTTCAAATAAAATTTTCAGTTTTATTCTACTAGAAAAGTGAGTAAAGGTCACTAATATATATGAAGTTAAGTAAAAAATCACCTAAATTTCAAATGGCCGTCAAATATACTTGTGCATTATAATAGTAGTAAGAATAATGGTTTACAACTCATGGTATTCACATGTTATTAATTTCTTTTCAGTACAATGACATTTATAATTTCCCTCAAATGGCTTTTGATGCAGCACTTAAAGCAGAAGAAGTCTCTGGAGAAAGTGAAAGTGAGAGAGAAGATGATGAAGAGGAGGAAATGGAAATTGAACCTGAACTAGAGAGAGAATTACAAAAGACAGTAGAGGAAGCTGATGAATTTGTTGAAGCAAACAGTGACATGGACAGTGATAATGTAAGTGCTCTTAATACTTAATTATCTGGTACATAATTTATTTGTACAAATCTTAAATCCCATATTATGCTTAAGGCTTAGTAAGTTATTAGGCTAAAATGTATGTGGAGAAGTATTTGCAAAGTATCATAGAATTGAAGAAGAACCTTACCTTTTTACAGAGCTACGTAGCTGTTCCCACTTCTGAATGGGCCAGCTCGAACCGGATAAGTACCACAACCTCACAGAAAATCGGCATAATGTAGAAGTATTTTTGCTTCCGCGTTTCATCCGGTGAGTGAGGTGGCCAGTGGCCCATCCCCTTCCCTCCCCTTCCTCCCTCTCTTAGTCCCCTCCCTACTTCTGCCTCTATCCCTTCCCCTCTTCTCTCCCTTTCCCGCTCACTCCCTCCTCCTCCCTCTTTTAAAAATTCCCCCCTTAAAGGCTGGCAACGCATTTGCAAGTTCTATAATGTTGCAAATGTCCAT
>DWHQ01000304.1:0-15246 GCA_018247955.1 Eurytides marcellus marcellus | reverse complement strand
ACCTGTGTCTGTGCAAACGCTTATGCACTATAATATATCCTGCGCACTTGGCTGATCTTTTGTAGATCGGCCGCCGTGGCCGGAATCGGTCCTCCGCCCGAGAAAATAATTTAATTTATGATCAAAGAAGTTCTATAAGGAATATTCAAAAGGCTAGCTAGCAATCTAGGCTAGCTTTACTTCGTGTTGGAGTATATTAAAATCATAAGGATTTTTTTCTTTGTTGGCATAGAATAGTATGTGCAACAAATAGTTATCAATAGAAAGTACAAAACAACAACTGGATAAATTGAGTAAAAATCATAATTTGACCGAAACGACTCTCTCAACTCGAATAATGTGACATTTCTTGATGAAATATCTTCTTGGCGCAATGTTTTTAAAATGTAAGTAATTTTTGTATCATTTCTAAGATTATTACTTTGTATCCACAAAATGGTTAATCTACTACCACACCTAAATACTTCACACAGGTACGTTCAAGGACATTGCAATGTCATAGTAATTTATCAGAAAATATTGTGTTACCAAGTGTAACTTATGTTAAAATTTTAAAGGAAATCTCAAGAGTATTCTAGTCTATTTAATTTCGAAAGTATTAAGCGTAAATAGATTATTTTAAAACAATTGTATTTTAGTTTGTAGGTCTTTCCCCGCCGCGAGACTTGTCTCCTTAAATGTTATGCCATAAAAGGTTAATACCGTATCATTGGCAAAATTCAAGATTAATTTGTTATGTTGTACGTTATATATAATCATCAATTTCTGGTATACATTAACCAGAAATAGGTGCTACTTTGTGAAACACCGAATGACACGTGAGAGTGTAACTAAGCATTCTAAAGCTCTAATGTGAAACTATGAATCGTTTCAGTTTATAAATATAAAAATGAACCATCTTCAGGCCGTTTCTGTCTGTACCTGGACTGGCCTCATCAATAGCATGCTACGGCGTTTAGTCTTCGGCTCTTCTTTGCCAACAGCTGCCAGTTATCTTTTGTACTTAGAAGTATTTTCGATTGAAATGTATATTATGTTTATTATGTTAAATTTACTAAGTAGAAGGACTCATTCGCAGAGTTCGCCTGGGAGGGAGCATTACCAGTTATTCTACCGCCAAGCAGAAAAGTGTAAGCACTACTGTGTTCGATTCAGAGGGCAATCTTTTATAATCAAAAATTGCCAGCGTAATAACTAGGCATAGAGATATATCATGGTAAAACGTGAAAAGCACAGCGTAGGACCAATCAGGTTCAGTTTGTCCCTTTGACTTGCTCGTCTCGTCACTTTATCTCCTAAAAAATAAATACATATGAATAATAATATATGTTTTCCTTTACTCCATCGCCTATATGGGTTAACAAATCCATAACACAATACATACATGCAAAAGATTGATTTATTACTGTCTCAGTGGATCGATTTGACAGATTTTTCGCAAACGAAAACGGCGAGCCGCGTAGAAACTCGACAATAACCATTCCCAGTTAATACACAAATCTGCTAGGCTAATAACAGCGTTAGACCGTTACCGGCACAATGCCGCGTCTGACGGGAAAGGCAACGCGACAGCGTGATGGATTGTACGGCTAATCGTCGGACTCGTCGCGCCGTCGACCCCAACCGCCTTATGTGCGACTTCTTACTTATTTACGACGGTACAGTCCTGATGATAACTGTTAATCAATATAATTCTTCTAATAATTGTCGCTCAAGTACAATCGTGCGAGATAATCGTTCAACTCGTTATATTAGTCAGATCGTTGACTTCGACGTGTCGTCGAATCGACGAAACTAATGCAAGTGTAAGCAACTGTACAATATTTTCATAATTTACGTGGCCAATGGCCTGACAAAAATTTTTTCATTGATAAAATCTTAAAATTATTAAGCTTCGGCAAAATTTCAATAAAATACGAAAACATTAACAGCAACAATATCGTCTTTGTTGTTTATGAGAAGAAACAATCGGAATAATACTTATTCACCAGTACAGTCACATTAAAAAATTTATCGATACAACTATTTACTAATTGTTACTAAAGTTCTACCGTAGTAATAATTTTATCTTGTATTTTTAAACACTGCCTATACGGTAAGTTAAACTGCATAATATATTGTTGTAAGGCTGTTTTTCATACATAATTCATATAAAAAATAATGTATTTTCAGATAAATAATTACCCGCATCCTAAATAATAACCTATAGGTTATAACAATGCTTATTCCGAATGGGAATCGAACCTACAATCCGAAACCCGTAACGCAGGATTCAATATCCAACAGCCTTCGTCAGATGATTGTAACATCGGTACAATGCGATAGTAGCAAAACAATCAGTACAGTCGTGGGGATAATCGTTACATAGAAGAATCCTACTAATTATTAAAACGTCAATACTGTACTCAAAATCTTTACATGAGCAAAGTTTTACAAACATTGGTAGCTTATCCTTATCCTCGCTAGTTGTTTAATGATGATAATATAATTTATTACACAAAATATAAAATAACTTACAATTGGACATGTGATTTGGTTTGTATTTTTTAAGTAGCAGGACTATTATGGTATCCGCCTGGCCACTAAACCAATGCCACTTATTGTACATCCAAACAGTAATATGCGCGAGTTTCTATCCAACTGTTTTAAAGACATATCATAGAGATAGATCACCATATATCTATGGATAATTTTGGACATTTTTGGTTGAAAACATTGAAAATCACTATGATATTATGCAAGCAAGCCGCTTCGCTTAACACCATCCACCCGAATTACGTTACATCACTTGTTCCATAAAAAAGGTCGCTTCTTTCTCACGGTTTCTAAAAAATTGTAGTGTTCTTTGAATTAATAATCATCCCTTACTACATACTAAATCAAAAACCTGCTATAGTTATATAATATATTCATATTTTTACATCCAATTAATGAAGTGCCAAACCATTTTTTGAAGGTAGGTTCAAGCCTACAAAACCTCTGCTGTCGTTGATGTCCATTAGTGACGATTATCACATATGCCATTGAAGCGAGAACTTTGACAAAAAAGCTATTTGTAGTCTTGTGTATAGTATAGTGTCTTTAGAATTGCATAATATTCAATAACAGGCAACAAAATTAAGACACACATCCAAAAATCCAAAACATAAACGTGTGTCTTGTATAAATGTGAAACACTCAATTTCAAATTAAAATTAATCTGTCATCTATTTTTGGGGCAACGCTATTTCACAAACCGTGAACTCGCAGTCGAACTTTTTTAAAGCGTATTCGCTATATAAGAGCTTTTCACAATTTCTATTTCGAATAAATAATTGAAATACTGTTCGAGTTTGTTTGTACTTTATTTATAAATCTGGTCGCGACGTCGGGGCTATTAGGGTGATAATTTGAACGGGCCATTGTTTTAAATGTGTCACGGTTATGCAACGGATTGTGACCTAAAACTGATGATATAATATATCGTGACTAAAAAATGTCTATCTATATTATATAGATGTCTTTATTATAAGTAAACCTTAAAATGTAAAAAAGGTCTGGACATTTGTTATGTTAAAACTATGAATCAGCTTGAAGAATTAGTTTTATTATTATACAAACATCTATACTATAATAAAACCGTACCCCTAGGTTCAACTTTTGAGGTGGCCGGTGGTCCATACCCTCCCTCCCCTTCCATCCTCTTACACTCCACTACCTACCTCTGCCTCCCGGTTGATTAACGAGTCAACAACAGATTATTAAACATATTTTTAATCTAAAGTAGTTAATCAAAAAGACCTAAAAAAAACCTAACATCCACAAAAATAGCAAGGTTCGTTTCTCAGTTTTTTTTAAAGTAATGTATCGAGATGCAACTGATGATGAGTGAGATATGAGAATGATGAGATGAGAGATGGTCGCCCATAACAACATAACGCGTTTGGCACTGCACTGTACTCGACATCAAGGGATTTATGATAGTATGGATGGATAGTATCTTGTACACTAATTACGCTGGCGACTTTGCCCTTCGACCCGGAACTCAGTAGTGGTTACACACTACTGCTTGGTGACAGAATTACTGGCAATGGCAAATGTTAGAAGACGCAGGCAGACTCTGTAATTGTGTCTTCACGTGTTGTTAGGTACAGGTGTTTCGCTATTCATCAAGCGCAACACTTAACGTTAGCAAAAAACTGACGTTGCTAAAATTTCATTTCGCAAAAAGTTAACTTCAATTAAACTGATTGGAACTACTTGTATTGATGTGGATGACAAAATCAAGGACCTTGTAATAGGTTTAAAGCTTAAATTAAGTTTAAATTGTACGTGTACGTGTAAGTTTATAATAAACCTACTTTTAAATATGTCCTCTTGGTCACTGTAATTCAGGCTTCTAGATTTATACACAACAAAGTAACAGTCGAAAATGTCTGGCATGGATGGTACGGCTGTGCTTTTGTTTTTATTTGGCGGGAGCACCACCGTGCTTCCAAATGGTTTAATCCAAGCAATATTGGATTGTAATCTTTAACAACACGCAGCATCAAATACCATGAGTATTTAATGACCGAGATTACACGTCACGGTAGACAATGGAATCGTTCTCACGGCGCGACATACGCGCCTTTCATATGTGTGCGTTATAATTTCATGACATTCCGTTCGATTGTAAACTAAGGAAAGAGTAACATTCCCACGGAAATTCCCAACAGTGACCACTGCTTATGCCAAAATGGAGGCATAAGTACCGTTCTTTAATTGTATACTCTGTGTACTTTCTGACACCAATTTCAATGTTGAGACAACAAGAAATTGACCAGCACCAGTTTAACAACGTCGTCAATGTTAATAAAACTCTCAAAACGGAAAAAACATTCGACAAACAACAAAAATTCGAGAGGCTCAATATTAAAAAGTAACAGGGCTTTTCCAGCAGTCAGTTTGTACATTTGGGGAATTTCCTTTCCCATTTCTTTTGTTTCTAATTCCAGGGCAAAAAGTAGCTATCGTTACCTAAAACCTAAAATATTACATCTACAACAAAAATTATAATCAATAGCCAAATCACAACGTAACTTCACGCTTTAACACTCCTTAAGTTGAACTGCTACCAAAAGGTGGACCAATAATTGCTATAAACTGGCTCTCCAAAACGTCTACTTGCTTAATTCTATTCTGTCGTCATCTCCTATATCTGTTACACTAAGATTGATAAAGAAAATCAAGCACTTGGTAATGAATAAATTAAAACTTACACTTATTCCACAAAATGGTTAGAGCTAGAATCAAAATCATTACGACGATCATGCGCGTTCGGGAATCAAGCGGCGATTAGCATAAAAAGTCGCGTTGGTCCGGGCGCGGCGAATCGTACAATGAAATATTGGGCGATAGTGGAATGGCTGCGAGCGGCGAACGCGACCTCACTTCCGAAAACCATCAGAGACGCGACCGCCGCGAAACAAAAAGTGCACCGGGTGCCGCCGGTGCACTTCCGATTGCGCTGCCAACTCTGAAAAATTACGCGACGCGAATGCGGTTAATGCATTGCCATCGTCCGTTCCCTATAAATGGCTGTGCGGCGTTTCCTTGTCGGCCCACCGCTCGCCATTGTTTCTATCGATAACGCCGCATTTGCAATTCGCATCATTAAATTTTTTAATGACTAGCGATAGCCTACGGGTCGAAATCGACCAAAGATTTTGTACAGTATAGCTCTTTATTCATTGAACTATATAGTTTATTGACTTTGACAGTTATGATTTTAAAATCACATAGTTACTATTGTATATTATAATAATAATATCCTCCCGACCGATTACAGCCACGGCGGCAGATCTACAAGAGATCAGCCAAGTACACAGGATATATTATAGTGCATAAGCGTTTGGGCAGACACTCACTCTTCCTTTACTCTCATATCCCGATGGGACGAATAACCGACACGACCGAAGAGAGATCAGGCGCAGAGACCTCTTAACGACTCTTCCAAGCCACCGCTAGATGGCGTTGACAAGAAGTCGGGACCGACTTTTTACATATAGTATTACACAATATATAGTATTTTTATGAACTTTATTGAACTGTAACTCTGCCAAATTTTATACTCCTCTGCAATAGGCTGTAAAAGGAGTACAAAGTTTTCTCTTCAATATAAATATAAAGATGTCAATATAAATATAATGATAATCTGCATCATCGCTCATACAGCAATATCTACTGATAGCCCTTATTTGTATCTTACTACAACTACTACCATCAGTTACACCAATACCAAAGAGTACGTACTATACATGACAGAGTAGGACGTGAATAACTTATACCTCAATTATTCTTAGCTGAAATCATTATCATTAAACTGTTGGTGAAATTCCTATGTAAATTACATTCAACGCTCAATGCGTTATTAATTAGATGTCCTAGTAGTTACATATCACATTTCTATTTAACAGTGAGAATAATCAATTCACTTTTTTTTTATCCGGATTAGAGACAAACGAACAAGCGGCTCAACTGATGGTAAGCGAATGCCGCCGCCCATGTACATCTGCAACATCAAGCACAACTTGCAAATGCATTGCCAGCCTTTAAGATCGGAATATGATCTCCTATAGCCCCCCAATGTCGTATCGGTCCAGAAATACAACTGGCGACAAACGATTGCACAAGTTGGTAGTGAATGGGAAAAAATACTGTAAAAAGCGTACGGTGGTGGATTGCCAGCCATCCAAATGTATGAATACCTCATAGGTTTGTCGCGGTGTTCGGAGGCGGAACGCAGCAGTTGGTATTAAACCGAACAATTTCTCAGAGCACTCCCTATGGTATAATCGATAAAATACGCAGTCAACACTGTTTATGAAATACTAAATTATACAGAATGCTTTATGAAGCAGTTCCCTAATTATTTTTTAAATGTTAATCCGTAATTAGCGACAAGCATATATTAAACTATGCAACATTGAAGGGAAGTACTTATTTATAGCTGATATTGATTTTGATAATGAAATGTACTCTAGTTATATTTGAGTTTAACACATATATGATTTTTACAGTGTACTTTGTCTCGGATAAGATAAATATAATATTACGTAACTACATAATTACCTACACAGCTTCAACAGTCGCATAATTTCTATAATTACCGATCTTTCGATGCCATAACTCCAACGATGGAAATTAAATTTTGCAGGATTAAAACTTATTTATAACTCTTTTCAAGAGTTACAAACAATCTCTGCTTCGAATGGGGCAAGAAATGTAAACAGAAAAAGTTCGAATTGAATAACCGCACGTAATGAGAAATCGTGTTATAACAATGACGTCGATAACCTGAACGTAACGTGGATGTTATTCTTCAACGTTATCATCCATTACTTAAAGTCCGGAAAGCTCATGAGTTTGCACACCACAAATCTTTTTCACCCATAATGGACACACTAATTTCGGTAACAGGCTCACCTCGTGACGTCCTTCAACCTTCCGAGAACCAATGACGCGGCACGGATTTGCCGAAATAAATATCAACAATTACAACTTTGTTGCCCAAATCGCCGTAACGTTCGAGGAATGGAATGGGCACTTTCTTTTGTTTCCGCACCGCTTTGGGAGCGAGGCAAATCAACTTGGCGACGATGCTCGCACTGGGCACATGTTTTGACAATGTCTCTCACCATTACGAAAAAAACTTTGTGACGTTTCAATTGCTGAATGAGAGAGACGAATCGTAAATCAACCGATTGACAATAGGAACCGGCCTGTCGACGTAATTCGGTAAATATTTACCATAGACAAAAGAATCGCCAAAGGCAAAAAGCGCTCTGAATTAAAATGTATTTAGGCGTCGCTACCAATATTATGGTAGACGCCAAATGAAGACGACACATTTTTTATACACATAAAGAAAATATAATTTTGTTTCTTATACAACGTTTCAAAGTAAGTCAAGTGGTTAAAACTGTAGCTTTACTGCGGTATATTATATTTTTGTATTTTATCCAATATTAGTAGCTGCATATAACACTGTTTATCACAAGTACTATATTTATTTCGTAAAATATTTTGCGTAAAAAAAGAATATGCAAACAAACAAACAGGAAATATTTTTCTAAATACAAATATTTCATACTATTTTATCACCTGCATTCAAGGAAACCCTGCTAGTGACTGATTTTAGCTGTTACTGTGTTATTCACTTTAGCAGAGGTTTATGAAGACTTCGGACAACGGTTTTTTTTTTTCATATTCACATACGGGTGTATCGATCCCGAACATTGTAACGTATGTGTAAATACTGTGGACTAATGCCCACGGTAAAGGTTTTAACAGTCACCTATAACGAGACTGGTTACATTTAATGTCTTCCAATTACAGTCTTCACTCACTTTAACGATTTCGCTGAGCATTAACTATTCCAATTTTATGTTCCAACCGTTTCGAAACGCGAAATTCTCGGAGTGTGTTAACTTATATTCAAATAAATTTACAACTATCAATTATGCGAACAACATAATTGCGGCATCCGAGTGGACATTGATAAAACGACGAAGATTGATTTTTTAGTGACATGACAATTCAGTAGTGAATGCTTGGTTTTTTGCAGAAAAATCGAATATAAAGTAGAAATATTATAAGGAAATTTTTACATAGACAAATACACCGATCCGGAACAATTATGAGTTCATGCAAATGTTTGAACCAAAATTTCTGAGAATCGAACCCACGACCCGCGATGCCGAAGCAAATAGCTTAGCACTTACGCCTAACGAATTATGATCCAATTTACATTAGTGAGACACAAATTACATATTACCTTGTTTTTTGGGAGGAATTCATTAATTTTAATTTATACTATTGAAAGCAATGAAAATAAAAATTATAAAATAATTCTGTAAATGTGTAATGCGAATATCGTCAGATCCATAGCTCTCAGTTTCTCCACCTTTGTCTTGGCGTTGGTGACTTACGAATTTTATTATCTATGGCTTAAAATGATATATGACCGCACTTAACTTGAGAATCATAAAATATTTTCTGTTTGTGAAATATTTCTGAAGCAATAAAGCAATAATTCACTACGGGACTACGAAGAAGATGGCGAGCTTTATTTGCCATCGTAAACGGTCCGTTTATGGTGTACTTTTTTGCCGTTCGCGCCGCCGAGTCCGCGTGCGCGGTCGCACATAAACCTTAGCTTTATCATTACCGAGATTGAGGAGCCCGCGCTTTATGCCTCGAAAGCAGTTAATGTAATCACGTTAAACATTATAATTCCTTAACCTTTCCACCGCGATCAGGCATTTGTTAGCTCGGAACTGACAAGGAGGCGGCGATCGCTAGAGTCCACGTCCCGACCAACTGCGGACGAGTGTGAAACTTTAGGAGTGTCGACGGGGGGCCCCATTAGCCGACGTGATTATTTCCCGCGAGCGTTTATGTTTCAATGAGATGAATAATCGCCGGGTACAGTGACAAATGCACGTCAGTCGCGCGCGCACCTGACGCCCCATCATTCCACACTTACCTTTGAACAGCACTAATGCCGTCGCTCGGAGCTTGAGCGAACACGCTATTCTTTACAAATGAAGAGATTTATATTTATTGGGAATATTGTCACCACGCTTCAAGTCACTTTTTCAGTTGCCATTAAGTGATGTTTCGTATATAACTACAGTCTAGAATTGAACTTTTTATTACGAATGTAATAATGTTGTACTGTTGTTTAGGCATCGGTAGTGGAAATGTCTCAAATCTACACAGGACCATGGTCATACTAGTTACTGATAAATGGTTCATGCAACGTATTTCGAGTCAAGGGTTAAATCGGCTGCGATCTGGTGTCGGCATCTTTTTTACTTAACCGGATCGTGGTGTCGGTGTTTCGGAACACCACAAGCCGTCCCGCATAGATCTCCGTCAAGCTGTGATTGAATATTGATTGCGGTCTTTGAGACCGGCCGCTTTGCGTTCGCGATATTTACAACTGGTGAGATGCGAATGGCTACTGCGGCGTTATTGCACCAGTTAAAGACGGCAATCGTGGCTTAAAACTTTCTTTGGTTTCTCAACCTATCCCAGGGTTTTTCAAGTCCCATAAATTATGATCATACTTTTTCTCTACTCTATTTTCACGACAACAGTCATCCAGTTTTCGATGTAAATGGTAATAATCAGAATGCGCTTTTCTAGATGATGTAAATTTTCTTGGTCTATTATGATAAAAAAGATAATAAACAAACACAATTAAAATAATACATACATACAAAATATTTAACGGATCCTTTTTGTAAGGCTTTTGAATTTGATGAATTTTTCTACGCAATAATGATTGACATACAAATATTAACCCTCGGATCTACCTGATCCTCTGATTAGACCTCTCACTATCTGCGTCAACGACGGAAAAAGTATCACCACCGTATCTGCTGATAAATAAATAAGTTGTTTAGGATTGCAAAATTATAACAGCAGTATAAAAGGCCAAAGTGATTTCTATTGCATTTACTCGGGTGACTGCGGCGACTAGGTGAATTTGTAATTCATCCTTTCAAAAGATGAGAATCATTAACACTCATCCATGGTTTAGTGTAACCCGTGGATTTTGTATGGGTGGATGTGACACCTTTCCACCAACTCGTTCATCAACATCTTTAAAAATTAATCTTACTCGCACATTTAAATGTCATCACCATACAACGCAACAACACACCACCGTGCGATTTTCACCACAATTTCCGACTTAACAAGGCTCTCTTGTAGAGTTTTTGGTACATAGTAGTATATCCGGACGGTTACGACTTAGAGAACTTTAAGAAGAGAACCTATTCCTTCTTAAAATACTGGGAACACATTTGCAAGTGTCTTGACGCAAAAGCCTCTGGGCTCCTATCTCTGTGCTCCCTGTGATCACTTATATGAGGGGCCATTTGCTCTTTCGACTCCTGGTTAATAAAAAAAGTTAAACGATGATAGAATGAGTTATACAAAATTACTGAGTAGGACCTATGGCCAGGTACGCTGGTCGTCCCGCTCCAGCCGCATGCACCGCGTCCATAAATCAAAACATCCACGCGTGTGATTAATCAAATTGAGCTGCTCTCGGACCGGCCACGTCTCCGTATTAAAACCCCGTATTGTTACTGAGAACGACTCCTTAGAGAATATAGTTATGTCTTGTAACGTTTGTGACTTTTTTGGTGTAGCCAACAACCACGACCTGTTAGACATAAATTCTCTTGTATAATATTCCTAAAATCCAGGTACAGCTTGATAACATATATCTGTGTATTTTTCATCGATTGAAAGTATTTGCAAATCCAAAAACTCGTATCAAGCTGAAATTCTGTCCATATTGGCAGCAAAACATAATTCCTTTTCCAAAAATTAATTTTTATAATAAATTCTTACTTTCCTTCAATAGAGACTTTTTAACTAAAAATCCAAATTGAGACAGTATTCGTAATCTCGAGAACAAAAATAGTTAGAGCTGTATACAATATTTTATAATTAAAATGCACATTGACACCAAAACATTTTTAAAATGACGAGAAACTTTTTGCATGTGACAGTAATATTCGGAATATTGGACATGTGGTAATACCAGCGTAACAGAAACTTATTTAAATCTTGATGAAAATCAACGCTTTATAAATATTTTTAAATTCCAAGGGTCAAACGAAAACTAGTAGGTTTATTCTCTAAATTGTGGTGACTGACTCAACAACGAACGAACTACGGTCCATATATCGTGATAAAGCAAATTTTTTGATGACGGTCCTATTTGTTTTGTATTTTTTAAAAGCGTTACATTTCTACTTTTATGACTTCAAACATGGAGAGATTTTCTTTTTCTGGAGAGACTTTAATTTTTGCAGCCTATTTGATTTTTTTTTTATTTTTTTTTTTAAGTAAAACGTAACGTATGATTGATCCCTCTGTAGGATAATTGTTATTGGACGTTGAGCAGACAAAGATACACCAGGTACACCAGTTATCTGTTTCAAATTAAATACTATGCTACCGACCCATTTTGGACACGGTGGTCAACCTACAAGGAATGAACCAAGTGACCAAGATATTGATACAATCCATAAGTGTTAGCGCAGGTACAGTCCTTTATTATCTCGGTCAAACGGATATCCAACTCGACATGATAGTGATCTGGTGCAAAAGCGGTTGACGTAAGATCATCAAGAAAATGCTGGAACCCACTTTATCCGTACCCAGCCGACGCCTGGATCAACTTTCTTGTCAGACACTCGGGTGATCAGACCATCGTTAGACATAAGAAACAACAACATAAAGTTGTGTCTCCCAGAGGATTCAGACGCTTGACCTCCGACTTGTAAAACACGAGCCTTGTAAAACAGATTAAGTTAATTAAGTTAAAATTAAATACGAAATGTATGTTAATTATTTTTTGTTTTATCGATGATTATTTTTGGTGAATATGTACTATATTCGACTAGTAAGAATAAAGTTAAATAAGTACTAAGCTTACGAAAGTGACAGCAAATTGATACCGCTATAACTAAAAACTATTACTAACCCGTCATCTATTGATCAGAACCAAACAGCCAGACGTTGTTATCATCGATAAAATACCAAGAAAACATCATGATTTTTTTTTACTGACAGACGAACCCTTCCCATCGGCAATCCTAGCCCGCACTTGGCATCAGCAATCGTTATTAACAAGATGTCGCCGTTGACGTCATTAATCAGGGAAACAATCGGTTGTTACAATCCCGATTGCCTGTGCTGCGTGGCGAATTTTGAAATATTCGGATTTATGGGATGCTAGTGGTTGCGCATCGGATCGAACCTTTTCCGCTTCGAGATCTGTTGAATACTGGAGTGTATGGCCTACTACCAAGTGTTAATACTGTACTAAATTATGATTATTAGGAAGCAATTTTAACATTCAAATTCGAATGTTTATTTGTCAATTAAGTGTACAAAACTATCTTGTGTTATAGTGAACTTATAACTTAATTACTCTTTTCAAGCATGCAAATTGAAGTATGTGGGCGTAATTCAATATTAAAATTATTTAAAAGTGAAAAGACCATAAAATTTAAACGTTAAAAGATAGTTAAAGTTAATGTCAAAATATCTTTCTAATTTAGGCTTGTTTCACTTTTATCAGACACTTCCAAAAACTCTGCGGTCTTGACCATAAATATATACATTTAGCATCTTATACACACGCTACTGCCATACGTATTGGCCTTCAAAGTGTTCTTTTACGTTGTAATGGCTTTTCAATCAACAATAAAAAATATCTTTTAAATTATTTTTATGCTGTTACTTGTTTTAGTTTTATCACCGATTTTAGTAAGGCTTTGCAAATGTTAGAACTCTTTTGCAAACTCCCGCGCTGATATCACTCTAGCATCAGCTATTGTACCGCCAAGCATTAATTTGTAAGCATTATTGTATTCCGATTGGAGGATAATGTTATCAGTGTAATTGTTATCAGTGTACCTGGACATAGAGATTCACAGAGCTCCTGACAAAGCATCATTTAAACGCTTGATCCGACAGTTTCATTTGGATGAAACTGAATAAGACATATGGTTGATGTTGTATTGTTCCACTACAATATACAAAAAAAAAGTTATTAACTGGACTAAAACGTGATTTTTATTTAAGTGTTTAGGTGATGTGACCAGCAACTTGAGCGCCTCTACTAACTCATAAGTTCCAAACTTCTTGTGTTTGAGTGCTGCGCTGTTCATTTAGAAATATAAGATGACCTGTTGATGTAATTCACGGTAGTTTATCTGAAAACAATTCCTTGCAAAAACGCATACAGAAGAGCTTGTACATTACTGCTCTTCGGTATATCAACTGGCAATGATGTATTAAAGTTGATTAAATGAGAATGTAAAAACGAGTAATACAACCTATTTTACAATTCAATCAGATTATATTAACCACAACGAAAACGAAAAAAAATATATTCAAATAGATGATGGCATGGGTATTAGATAAAACTTTTTTCATATTTATGCATTAAGAGCAAATAAAACATTCCAATTAACGCAGAAATATCTTTCTTTTAGAATGCGTATCTATAACAAATAACCTTAAAACCAACTTGTTAATATATCCATATGTAACTTATCAATTTGTACCTAAGATAGTCTGTAGGATGTCTCGAAAAAAAAATGTATTAAAAATTAACATGTTTATATCGAGACTCATTTAGACTGCGGTCTTATCCTAAAGTTTTTATTCGAGCTTTGGCTTAACGAGTTATATTGTACTTTATTTCCGAAACAATAAGAGTTATTTCACGTACTTCGTACATAAACTTTAAGTTAAGTCGATGCAGCCTGGATGTCAAAGTTATGACGTGTTAGATTGATTATCGGATGGATGTTAAAATACGTTTTATGACTTTTTATTGCAAGCGTTCTGTGTATAACCATCTTAACAGATTCGTTTGTGGCCAGATTATGTCTAGAGAAGTAAGAGTGTATAAAAATTTAATGGTATCGCCTTAGGTTTTAAGACTATATTTTTTCACAAGGATCGCCCAACTATTAAAATAATAAAGGCAAAAAAGTTATCCTTTGATCTTATAATTTGTTTGGAACATAAAATTACTTACATGTATGTATTTATATTGTTATATATATGTGTTAGTTATTTTATGTTATATATATTGATCAGTCATCTCTAATGATACATCTTATAGTTGTGTACAAGTTAAAAATATACAAGTTAATAATCCAACATAATGTTAGATTATAAATTATTAACTTTTGATTTTACAAAATATTTAAAATTAGGCTTTAATATTATAAGGTAATTATTTACAGGAATTTTTGAGGAAAATAAAATATTGTATGGTTATTTAAGTTAATTTCTTTAGTCTTTGAATTGAAGTACAAGCGAGCAAAACTACCGGTCAAGACCCGATAATATAATAAACACAAAAGTATATTAGTTCGTCCTTCTTAACGAGCAGACTAAAAAAGATTGCCTTAATTTTTGGCTTAGAATTGTTGAAAATGGTACCCAGTGTCATAATCTAATTTTATCCCCGAAAATATCTTGAAGCTTATTGAATATTTAAAAAAATTAAAAAAGGAGCTGTCCCTATTTTAAGATATAAATATCTCGTATTATAAGACCGTTAAACTTTCATAAATTTCACACGGACAAACGTCCTTAACAATTATCTGTAGTTAATACAAATATTTGCCTCAGTTGGGAATCGAACCCACGATCCTCGGCGCCGAAGCCAGAAGC
>DWHQ01000303.1:0-15260 GCA_018247955.1 Eurytides marcellus marcellus | reverse complement strand
ATTTTAAGGTAAATTATTTAAGGTAAATTAATTTATTTTAGTATTATTATTTTACTTAAAATTTTATGAAATTTTCGGCATACATTATATACATGTATTTGTTGTTGATAATGATGTAATAATATTTTTTGTAATGTTGCTATGCCATTACAGGTGTCATGTTCTACCACCATACTGATGAAATGTGATATGCAATAAATGATGATGATTTTGATTTTTTTTGACAATTAAAATTTTGATATTTAATGAATATAGTTAATCCTATTTTATGAATTCTATTAAATGTAAATTACACTTAAGCTCATTTTATCAAAAAAATTTACATTTTACTAAAAAATTACTAATTTACTTTTTGTTTCGCTACAAAAGATGAACATGGAAACATGTGATCATGTATCTAGACAATATCTAGATGACCAATTTTTTATGAGAAATTGTCACATAGTCGATCAATATATTTCATGATTACTCTAACATGAATAATTTTCATAATTTACTTTTTTTACAATATTGATTTTGGAATATTAAGTGTTGAGCATAAAATTTTACAAAGATGAATTTTTGAAATTTAATAAAAGATTCTGAGGAATAGTTAATTAGAAATAGTTGAATAATATTGTGCTATAATATTATGAAATCATTGAAAAAAGACAAGTTCAATTGATTTAACTTACATTTCTTATGTAGGCAATCTATCATAGCATTGACAGAAACCATGAGGCAAAGATACGTAGGGTAAGATTATAGGATTATGATGAAACTCCGAAATGTTTTTAAGAGTGTTAATAAAAAAATGTACAGTAAATTTGTTACTAATGTAGGTATCCATATGATCTTTTTCTTTACATTAAATTTATTATATTATTATAAGTGACCTGAGTTAACATAGAAATGTACAACAAGATATATGGATTGTGACCCCATTTATGAAATAACATTTAAAAAAAACTTACAGTGGTAGAGCCATGCAGTAGCTACCTCTGCTACTGAATGGGTAGGCTCAAATCAGATAAGTACCACAACTTCATAGAAAATCGGTGTGAAGTGGAAATATTTTTGTTTCCATGCTTCGTCCAGTCAGTGAGGCACTTCCCTTTTCTTCTCCCAAAAACTCTTGACTTGAAGGTTGGCAATATATTTGCAAGTTCTTTGATGTTACAAATATCCATGGACAGTGTTGGTCACTTTCCATCAGGTGAGCCGCTTGCTTTTTACCTATTACTCCATAAGAAAAAAACAATTTCAACAACTAAGTTGTTTTTTTTACTTTTATTACTTGTAAAAGCCAAATATGTTATGTAAATAGACAATTTAGTACACTTCATGGGTCAACGTATTATGTTCTAAAGTGTAAGATTACATCTTGCAGAAATTACAAATTAAATGAATTGCACTCAATTTTTGAACAAATTATTAATTTAGGTGTGCATTGACCATTTATATATATGAAATACCTGAATAACTCAAGAACCCACTTAAATATGCTTTTATAAAAACAAACTACTGCCAAAAGCATTTTAACTGAATTTATCTTCAAGAACATGCTAAGACATTCTCATAACATTTTACAAACAATCATATTTCAAGTAAATAATTTCCTAGTATTAATATATAAAAAAATTGTGAATGAATGGTACTTGTTTTTAGTACGAAATAAAAACGAAATTTGCTTTTCATCATAATTTAATTAATTTACATTCCTTATTTTTATATATTCCTTAAAGATGCTCCATAAGAAATCCAAGGAATGTTGTGCTTGGTTGACTTTAAATAGTTATTGTAGTATGAGTTGGAAATAGATATAGTCTCTCAAACAATTATTCTACATGCCCTACAGATATGTTATCATATAATTTGAGTTTAAAACAATGCTGAGTGTCTAATAAAACTAGACAATTGGCTACCAGAACATCAATAATTTTGAAAACAAAACTAAGATCACAAGTCACTTTATTTTTATAACAGAAAATAAATTTACATAAACTTACTGTAGATGGTATACATAAAAACGTATTAAATAGCATCTACCGCATCCGCTTCATCTTCTGAACTGACTTCATCTCCAAACTCGATATCTTCATCTAAACCATCGACAGAATAAACAACAGTCTCATTGATGCGTACTGTTTCAGGGAACTCTCCATACGTCTTAAGATTCCTTGCCTCGTCAGGGGTGTATTTCAGGATGACATCCGCTTTTGCGTCTTGATAATCTCGTAGGCCAATTAGTATAATATCACCTTGATTTATCCATACCTTTTTTCTTAATTTCCCTCTAATATGACATAGACGTTTTATGCCATCAAAGCACATGGCCTCCAAGCGGCCATTACCGAGCATCTTTGTGACTTGGGCGTACTCTTGTCCGTCTTCTTTGAATACTAATTCACGTTTTTCTGTTTCGTTTTCATTCTTCCCCCTCCTCCTGTTTTTACCACCTTTTCCTTTATTTTTCGGCATATTTTATATAATTGTGAGTAGAAACATATACAACTAGAAATATGGAAACCACGTAAATTTGGTAATGTTGACTGACCTGCTTGACAGTCGTTTCTTGCCACTTTTCAAGACTACAGAGTACAAAATACAGATCTTAAACAAGTAACAAATAGCGTGGCACCACAGATTAACAACAAATATTTTTTTAATTATTATAACAGATAATATTAATCATTCTCTATCGCTTTTACCCCTGAAATGTTGTTTGTTTAAATATTCGTTTAATTTTTTTTTGTAACCAAACTTGGTGAAATGGTGAATTTCATTTATTATAATGTTACATATTAAATCTGGAAATCTTAATTTCGAATACATAATCGCCTGAACATATCGTAGTTACGGTCAAAGCTCATCCTTATCATACAATTATAAAAAGCGGCAAAACGTTATTATTTAGTAATCATTTTTTATTAAACGTTTTAATAAACGTTTTTCTATTCCCCTAAATTTATGAGCACGATTGTGCGCCTGCTTGTTTTTAAACGGAAGCAATTACTTTTGGCCTAAGTATGCAATTGTATGACTGATAGTACTAATAGCTTCATCCCAAAACAATTTAAAAATATGAAAAATGAGTGAAGCAATGGGACAGATATAATAAGAAATATATAAACGTGCGACGACCAAGCAGTTTTGATCTATTAGTTAAAAATATTGCATTGTGCTGTTATGAGCAAGTGCGTCTATCGCGCAAAGCGAGCGAAACGCGAGTTTCGTTTAAACTATCCATTAGATGCATAACGTGCTCGTCTCATCAGTTGCATTATAAAAAAAAAATATATATAAAAAATATTAATGGATAAACATAAAGCAGCGTAGATAAACGTTTTCAAAATTGCACGCACGCCTGCATATATCGTTGCGGAATTAAGTTCGATATACATCCGAAAAAATATTTATAAGAAGATATTATTGTTCTGAATCTAGGCGTTTGTCCAGGTGAAATTTATAGTATAATTAGAATAAAACGCCATTATAACACATTTTACATTTTATCTTATGATAAAGGAAACGTTATAATAAAAAATAAAACATAAAGAGAGGTATGACTAGGAATTTATTGGTTTAAGGAAACGATTTCTGACCCTTTAAAATATTTGAATGCAAAATTGTGATAACAGGAAGAAAGATATAATATGTAAGGAAAGTTTGGATTTGGTCTCAAAATGAAAGAAGAAGAATTGGTATCATAAATTCCTGTTATTATTCGAACATTTGCAGGTTTACGATGATGCATTGATATGTTTTTAAAAAGGCAATATTGATTTGCATGGATAGTGGAAAGTGTAAATTTACTAATTCTGTCTACCCGCTGAAATGATACGTTTTATGGTATGTACTTATAAATATAAACCATCGCTTACAACATAAATAAGTGTAAATAAAGAGAAAAAAATGTGACCTTGATATCTATACCTCGATCGAAGTTATAAAAAAAATGTAATTAGGTATTAATTTTAACGCTTTCATATCACGAAAAAACTTTTGGCATTGAATTGAATACGATTAGTTTTTATTTTTAAGTAGAGATTTTTTGATGGATGAAAAATGCACTAAGCATTTGTGACGACATGATGACACGATGGACGCGTCAAAATATAATTTATTAACGCATATTGGAGCCATGTTGGAGCCATGTTGTTGTTATACCCAATTCTACCTTTGGACCATTTTCTTGATGTTTAATGACAAAAAAATCAGATTATTATTTTTTTTATGTTTACAATGCGAGTGGTGGTTAGCCACCCAGTTCACCCTGGGGAAGTTGAAGTTTTAGAGCAATATCTGTAATTTTTTTGCTAGGCAGTAATATGCAGACGTTACTATGTGAAGGGCAACGTTTTTAGAGCAATTAATGGCCATAATTATAAATCATATTTTATCATCGAGTGACCAGCGTTGGCAGAGCCAAATATCAAGTGGTGCTGTATAATCGTGGCCAAGCGTGTCACATACCATCAAGCGTACGACTGGCTCATTTAACCACCTAATAAAAAAAACACGATTGCCAATAAAGTTTCTAAGTCCATGTAATATGTTGCATATGAATTTAATATAACTACTTATTACTTAACTTCGATAACCTGTTTGGCGCAGTTGCTAAGCTATTGGTTTCGGCGTCGTAGGTCGTGAGTTCGATTCCCACACGGGACAAATATTTGTACGAACTACAAATACTTGTTCCGGATCTGGGTGTTTGTCTGTGTGAAATGTATGTATGTAAAACGCTATTTAACACAAGATATTTCTATCTTAAAATAGGGTCAGCGTTTTTTTTTTTAAAACAAGAAAAAAAAAGAGAAATTCTAATGATACGAGTTTAAAATAGGGCCAGCGTTTTTTAAAACAAAAAAGAAAAAAAAAGAGAGAAATTCAATGATACGAGTCGTATAGTGGTTTGGTTTCAATAATTTGTTTGCCCATTTTCATGATTGGTTAGTGCAGTGAAGACGAACCTATGACAGGATACCTTTGAACTTGGTAATGTTGGTCTTAGACAAAAAATCAACATACGAAAATTACAAATATATTTACACACCAAGCTCAAAAGGTTCGACATAGCTGGGTTGGTTTGGTTTCTATTTTGATTGGCAATCACTCTTCAAAGGAAAATGCGAGAGTTTTGTTTGTAGTCGGTCCCAACGCCAAGTGTAAATTTAATATTTGCTCATTGCATTACGATGTCTGTTGTCGATGCTCGTCGATATTACAATACTTTGTATGTACTGGAAGATATCGACTTACTGCGATTACCTGTTAAATGTTTAATAAATTTAGTGTTGAGATATTAAGTCTTAAACGTTTGCACTTGACTATTATGCTAAAATTTTAGTCGGTTATACATTGAGTAGTCATAAGTTGGGATATATACTGAAGATTATATTTTTGTATAGGATAAGTGAAAACGATTGATACAAATTTTGCATCCTTGTAGGTTTCTTTGAGCCAATTTTCATAGAAAACTCGTTAATAATTGACTTTTGCATAATTTTACTAATCAAGTATTGGCTAATTGTTAATTTATTTGCTTTTACCATGGGATAACTTTTTTCTCGGTAACTTTTTTACCAGCAACGTATACAAAATGCTTACTTTTTTGTGCTATATAAAGCAACTAACAAAATACTTGCTTTATATAGCACAAAAAAGTAAGTATTAAATACTAACAAAAACTGAGGAAATTACTTACTTTTTTGTGCTATATGAAGCACAAAAAATTAAGTATTTTGTTAGTGTTTAACACATTTTTAGAAAGAAATTGCACTTAGCAGGTTTTCGCAGTGATCCCTCGATATATAATATAACGTAGTTAAAAGTAATCACACAAATACCCCACGAAAGTGTACCCCACAAATCTAATTAATTCTGATCACAAACAAGTACCTCTATGGTATATAAACACTACGATAAAACAGAACGTCATCGCAGCACCCATAAATTTAAACACGAGCAACACTATATCCCAATAGATCACAAAATATATAAATTCAGTGAACACAACCATGACACCTTTACACTCACAAGTAGAGAAAGAAAATGTTACAACATAAAATCAAAACTTACATTGGATATGTATTTTTTAGGAAAACTAATTATTTGAAAAATATGGGTTAACAGTGATGTGTCTTTAGAAATCCTACGCGGTCCACATTTTTAATTTCTTCAATTAAAAAATTAAACAACGGCAAAATTTTAGAGATAACATGAACTGCAGCAATTTAAAAACTAATTAAAGATAAAAATAAAATATATTTTAATCAGTTTATACTTAATTTAAACACATTTTTTAATTTGAATTTTGCCTCATCGAAATTAATATTTTCTACTATTCCGGTTATTATAAAGTAAATTACAACACAGCCTTACACAACTGAAAAATTACTACGCAGTAACACATTTTTTTACAGATTATAACAGAATACACTCCTTCAACACCTAAAAGTAGCTAGATACGCCCGTGCCGTATTATTATCTTTAATCCGCTGCTCAAAATCCCTTGCAGTTGTTTTGAAGAGTACAAATAAAATATGTATTTTGTAATTGCAATCTTTTTCACTTCTTATTTTTCATATATTTTTTTTATGTAATTATCTTTGACAAATTTCATACTTTTTTATTACAAATCTTTGGCGCGAAAACGATTTGACATTTGCAAATATTAAAACATTTAATTTTAGCTATGTTTTTGGAATATAGATTATTACTCTTATTAATTCAATGTTAAAGGAAAACCGTTTGACTGATGGAGTGATAAGCTTTGTTAGATTATAAAAACTTCATTGAATCCTTCCACATTCTAAAAATTTAAAAGAAATTATTTTCTTTTTTATTAAGAAAGGGAATGAGATAGTCAGTGCTAAAATCAATGTTTAAATATAGCAATATTTCGCAATTCGAGTGCAATTTATAATAATGGGGTCTATTGCAAAGTTTGCCTGGGGTAATACTATAGCATTACAAGTTGTTCTATTGAATAGTAAGCACTACTGTGAAGGACACTATCTCCAACGCAATGACTGGACCAACCCACATCTCTGGGTGAAGAGTACAGGCCAAGGAGTTTAAAACTGTAATATCTTGGACAAGCGTGTCACTACCAGGCTGACAGGCTTATCTTGTCTCTTCATTCCCTAAAAGAAATTTATTTTATTTTCCAATTACTTTTGCCTAATTTGCCTTGAGTTATAAATTAAGAAAAAAAAAAGTATTTGTGAAATAACCTACTGAGCTCGTATATAAGTATTCAGATTTAAATAATATTAATTGTAACAATATAAAGAGAAGACACGACATGAACAATCCATAAAAGCAGAAGAAAACGATAGGGAGAGACCAGAGAGAGAGAGAGAGAGAGGGAGAGCATTTTTTCGTTTCAGCCGAGCAAGACTAGTAGTCGAATGTCGAAGTTTTATTTCTCCATCAGTCTTCGGTCGAAACGATTGTAACGGAGGTTTGCAGCAGTTTACGAAGCGGCACTAGTTAGGCGGCGGTGGATGGCTTTGGTGCGCGTTGAATAATCGTTGCGTGTGTGCAGGAACGGTGGCGGGAGTGGGAGCAGGCGCGAGCGCAGAGGAGGCGCGGCCGCTGCTGGTGTGGGGGGGCGGAGCACCCGGCATGATGCCGCCCCCCGCGCTCCCCGTGCGCCGTCCCTCCCTCATAGTGCCCGACCCGCACTCGCCGCTGGGGCTCAAAAGCGAGGTACGTCTCACCCAGTTTATATTACTCATATATACCCAACCAACGAACTGTTTGCTGACTGTCTAATATTGTGTTACAGCCCGTCACATTTTTGTTCGTCTCGTTGTATTCTTTTGAGTCATTCGACTTAGATTTTTGAGCTTTGAACGATAATATAGACGCTTATCTCTGATTAATCTAACAACTTCTTTATTGACAACTGGCAGCATTAATAATGACCGAACACGCCAAGTCCTTATTCCATTTCAAGAGAGCGAGACACGAGACTCGCTCTCGAGGACCGTAGGGTTCCGATACACGAACTGGAGTCACGAGACGCAGTGGTTGCGCAGGTCCCGGACGAGTCGAGCCAACAGTCGCTGGCGGAGGAGGGCTCCTGCGGCCCCGAGGGCCCGGAGCCGATGCTGCCCGCTCAGCTCGCCGGCATCAAGACGGAGGCGTCGAGGGACAACGCTAACCAGGTCTGATGACCACCACCCTACACCACTCTGACACGATAAACTCACAATCGCGCATGCATTGATCCCATTCGAAAATAGACACAACATTATTCAACCAGTCATCAGTTGAACGTTCTACTAAACAATCCGTATGTCTATAGGTCGGCTTCGTTGGCGGTTTCGACTCCATCAAGCTGTCGCCACCCACTCCCACTCAGAGCGAGTCCCAATCGCCACTCGCTTCCTTCACGCAACAGCTGCAGGCAATACAGAACCAGGTTCAGACCGACAAGATGGTGGAGTCCGTTACTGCGGCTATATTTAACTCGGACAGCGGCGGCCAGATCTACGTTGACCCGCCGATGATGCCGATGGCCTCGATGGACCCCATGAGGCAGCTCATGTCCTCCAAGAGCCAAATAGACCCCCTCGAGAGCGACATGAAAGTGCTAAGTCCCGAGCTGATGATGAGAGAGCCGAATATGCAGCCCACGGTGCTCCAGTCTAGCAACGAGCAGCGGCTGATCGTTTACAACCAGATGCAGGGGGGAAGACGCGAGGACACCTTCAACCCCTTCGGCGCCATCACCAAGATGGAGATGGGCACCACTCAGATCGAGCAGAGGCTGGCGCAGCAGAGCGCGCACATGGAGGCGCTGGTGGAGGACGCGATGAAGGCCACCGCCGCCATCCTGCCGGCGGACGCGGCCAAGCTGGACGAGCTGGTGAACTCGCGCGTCGACGACCACCTCTCCGGCTCGACCACCTCCCCCTCGGCCGCCTCGCACGCCTCCGACGTGATACTCAGCCCGAACGCGGCGGTGGTGGGGCGCGGGCCGAACGCCGAGCTGCTGCCGCCGATGCCCGCCTCCTCGATCTCCCCGGACGTGATCCTGAACCCGCAGGTGTCGCCGAGCATGCTCTGCGACAACGGGCAGCGGATCGTGCTGCCGTCCGGCGGCAGCCAGGACGAGCTGATGATGATCCCCGACATCCCGACGTCGGTGAAGACGCCGCCGGCGGCCGTCAAGTCGATGATACTGAACGCCGCGGCCGAGATCCTCACCTCGGACACGACCATGAACGCGCTGGTGACGTCGGCCATCAACACGGCCAACATCCTGACCACGGAGAGCGCGGGCGGCGGCGGCGGCATGCAGGCGGCCGACGCGCAGCCGCCCGCCGAGCCCACCTCCGAGGCGCCGCTGGTCGCGATGTCGCAGGCCGTGTCGCAGGCCGTCACGCAGGCCGTGTCGCAGGCCGTGTCGCAGGCGGTGTCGCAGGCCGTGTCGCAGGAGATGACGGCGCCCGTGCAGGGCCTCACCGACATGAGCGACCAGGACCTGCTCTCCTACATCAACCCCAGCACCTTCGACCAGGGTGAGTACATGGACGTGTATTACTAGGCAGTGTCGCCACTGCGCTGGACACTATTAGACCAGTGCACCCACCACTCACAGTGCGCGTTCCGGTGCGGACAGACTAGACGTGACGTAACCTTATCTACTTGAATTGGTCTCATTTGTTAACTATTCTTATAATTACTGCCCTTTTTTTCTTAATTGACAAGAATTTGCACGCTTAGAGTTTGACTCTGACCGATTGTACTAAATAACGTTACTATAAAAATGTCACCCTTGACTCGTCGTTACGGCATTTCCTATCGGTGAACTTGTTAACAGGTTTAACTCTAGTCATTTGCTTAACTAAACAAAATTCGATTATAATAACAAAACATTATATTAGATTATTTCATCTAACCTTAACTCTAACCGACTTGTTCTCAAAGCGTTTTTACTTGACCCGACCGCCGCGACATGTGAAGTCCGACCAAGGAGTTCATAACCAATAGAGGCGTAATGTGAACTCATAAATGAGGAACAAATTATGAAAATGAGCACTTTAATTGGAGGTGCCAATCCTTAAGCGATATTTTGTCGGTAGCACGACAATTAAGAAGCGTCTTCGCTGTTTTTAAGTATTGGAATGCTTTAAAATTATCTTTTTTCTATATACTCTTTCCTATATTAAAAAAGAACGCTGCCCTCTTTGTAAGATAGAAATATCTTGTCTATCATTCTTCTAGTGTGGTGAATTAAACGTAGCATTGCAATCAAAACTATGTTGTATGGTGTATCGAAAATTGCATATTGATTTGCTTGTAATTTGCGAATGAGAGGAAAACGAATGTTCCAAATTCAAAATTCCGCTAACCGTAGCCATCGACAAAAACAGACTTCTATTTTCACAACCTATATACTTTGTTCTTTCTAAGACAAGTACGTTTGCACGTCTAAAAAAAAATCAAAAAATAGTTTAAAAATCAAAGCTAATATTTATACATTGTCTGAAAAATCCTTGAGTTCTTTTCTCTAAGTATTTAATTTTCTCGTAGGGTAACAAAATAGATTTATTGATTGTAATAATTGTTTATAAACTCGATAGATAACGTAGATCTAATTTTAAATTTATATTTTCAGCCTACAGCAACGAAATTTCAAAAATTATATTATGTTTTTATTTTTTAGTAAACATTTTTAATAAATAAAATAATTTAGTAATATTTCAAGTGACTTTTGATTTAGTTTTTTGTTTTTATAATTTACTTATATTTATTTTTCAAATTCGTGTGCGTTTATTATTTTTTTTATCGTGTGCCTTTTAATTTTGCATTTCTGTATTTTAAGTTTGACTGTTGTCTTTTAAATCGTTATAAACAAAAAAAGAGAAATAAGGAGAGAGGTTTTTATCATTTTTTTAAAACTTGCCAATGATTGTTACAGAGTAAAAAGTTTGTATAAAGCTCTGCTTTTGTTTACTTCATAATTCTCTATCGACAAGAGACGATGCTATAATTTTTTTACTAAACTCGTCTTTTCCATATATCTGTCGCAGGTGGTGGATTTCCACCCGTGACAAATATCTATGGTATAAAGTACATATATTTGTTCCAGATCTGGGTGTGTCCGTATCAAATTTATGTACGTGAAACACACTTATAACACAAGATATTTCTAACTCATAATAGGGACAGCGTTTAAAGAAAAAGATAAATAATCTATTTTCCAAACCAACCTAAAGAATAGCAAGACGCTATATCGACTTACAACATTAAAAATGTGCTGAATTCGCTATGGTTATCTGTCAAGCGACTGACTTCAAAGTTAGTATTACCCTCATATTGGTTATGTTCCCTCTACGGAGACGGCCACACTCGCCCGCGGCCAAAGTCCTGTGTAATATAACCATGTGCTTTTATCTCTTGCAGTGTAAGTCTCGCCGCCGCGTGGCTTCTAAAGCAACACGAGACATTACTCTCGCGCGTAAACCGCGCGCCCGTACGAATGCATTTGCTAGTGATGTGTTAAGGGCTCAAAAGCAGTTTTTATGTGAATTCTTAATGGATGTTACTATAGCGTAGTCGTTTAAATGTAACCTATAAAACTATAATCTCTGTATGGAGCGTGGACAAACCTGTTTCCGTTTGTTTGACGCGATGTTTCATTGTATAATTCTCAAGCGTCGTCGCCTATCGATGGAACCTCTGTGAGAGGGGCTGAGTAACTATGCGATCTACTTACGATGCATTTTACATGTTACACAGAGACACGTTTAGTATTTATTGCAGTGAATGTTTTGCTGAATGTGACAGTTTTTATTATTAAAAGCTCACTCGGTAGGGTTGGTAATTTGCAATTTGTAATTTTTACATAGGATCCATCGATACGCGAGTCGGACGATGCGTTTGTATGCGTCAATTAACTACACCATGTGAGTCAGTATTACAGGGCTAATAAAATTAATATGGCGCCGTGCGGCAAAACACCGGTTACCCATTACAAATAACAAAGCATATATTTTTATGACACATTTCAAATTACTATTGAGTGTATAAAATTCTTTAGAACTTTTTCAGATAAAATCAATACAAAATCTTAACTGGTGTTTTGCCACACGCCGTATATAATATATAAACTATAAAACTGTTACTAATGTATGTATTTTTGTGTGGTGAAATTATAACAAACTGTTTATATTAGGGAGGTCGACGAGATGTATTGTATTTTCTTATCGGACTTTTATTTTCGATTTCGAATTTTATCATGTACATAGCGTAAGCTTTATATTTATGTTGTTGTTGTTAATAGAAATAGGAGTGCGGTGTCGGTATGGACGATGCGTGTTATACCTACCAATATTTTTATCTCATTTAAGGATAATTTTAACAATAAGTTTAGTGGAGCACCGATATAGTTAACCGCATGGTGATAGAGCGCTGAAGTGCTTCTAGAAGGTTCCGCCGAACTGTATTTGATGTTTCGCTTGTGGAACATCTTTAAACGGTGATTGCTCCAAATGTGTCGATTGATGCCTCGTGTGATGATCTTTCACCGTGAGAGAGATACGCGGCGATTGCAATGTCGTTAGTCATGCGACTGCTTTCATTGTTTTATACTAAGACCGTCGCCACGCTGTTGTGTCCGTTTCTCGTATTAAATTCCAACTTGTTTCGTCTTTTGGCGTTGACTTGTATTGAAGCTAATCCATAATTATGGTTCGCGAATACTTTTATGTGCGTTCTATGGTGAATCACGTTCGTACGTAGTTTCTTAAACCGGCTCGAAGGACCGAGCGACCGGGCGACGGCAACACCCTGTATATCATTGTGATAGTTAAGGAGGAAACGTTACTATTCTTCAGGAGCATACATATAGTTGTTACGTATAAGGACAACAGTACTGATGTGATTATAGAGCAAAGATTATATGAACCTAGCTATGTTAAACATATTTTACGAGTTCGTCTCTTTCAATTTTTTTATATATATATAGTTAAAGATTTCGGATGCTACATATTAAATGTGCCATTTACTGTATAGTCGTAGGGTAGACCCGAAGGCGATACTGCGTCGGCTTGTTACTATATGGCGCCAGCGATGTCTTCGATTTATGTTAACCCACCAAAACCGATCTAACGTCATCCGCATAGGACCACTTACCACAAGTGCTATTTAGGCCTAGTACTTCCGTTTGTTCGAGTCAAATAGCCGGCTAGGAAGCGACGTCCGACCCGTAATATGTTGTCAATCGTCGGACGTCGCTCGTAAAAGAATCGTATAAAAAGATTTATATGCGAATAAATTTTACTAAACACGACCGACAATTTTGGTGTCGGATGTATTAAGACTACGTTATAAGGTGTTTTTGTCAACGCATTAGTGGCATTTCGCATGTTGTCGATGGTTGTTGTCGTTTTTGTAATCTGTAATTTAGGACGCTTTTATGAAGTTGCTTCGATATAGATCAGGCAAGGCTGCCGACTTATAGTCTATAGTCCAGTATATAAAGATCGCCGCGGTGGTAGACCGACGCGTATGTTGGCACACCCTCAGCCGACTAACGCCAACCATAGTGTATTCAGGGACCATATCAAATGTTTTATACAATACAAATGTTAACCTTTTACACGACATATATTATATTAAAGACGGTTATAACTATAACGCTGTTGGTGAACTATTAAAAATAGCTTATTAAAAATATACATTTGTGGCAAATGTTGAGGAATGATCAGGTATTTTAATATGTATACATTGTAGGGAATTTGTTGTTCCTTTTGAAGGAAACCACTAGTATATATTTACATGGCCGAAGTATGAAATTTCTATTATATAATATTTACAAGACGGGGTTTATAGTATTTACACTAACTTAATCGTAATATAGACGTAAAGGTTTTTTGAGAGCAGTTTTTTCACATTCGGCATCGTAGATATATACGAATGAGTAGCTATTGTTGACGAATCATATTTTAAAAGGCGAATCGAAGGCTGTAAATTTTGTAAACAACGAACTATACTGTTGAATTTCGTGTTAACGTCGCCCCAAAGATGTGAAATTAATTCGAAATATTTTACCAAATTTTATGAATAGTTCTCAAAGGGCTTTGTGAAATTATTTAAAACAACCCTAGATTTAAACACGTTTTGGTAGGCAAGTGAATCGATGTAATTTAATTTTGTAAGATTGTTATATTATATTAATAAATTAGAGCAAATCTTAAATGTCAAAATTTTATATGTATTGTTAAAAAAAGTCGTCTATGGTAGAGAGTAGTTGCCACGATACACTATGTTTCTATTGGAGTTGCCACAAGAAAAATTGTTACTTATACAAATTTTACGAATCGCATCACATTGTGTAAATAGAAAATGCCTTTGCCTAGTTATCGGTCTTCCATATTATTATTTTTTTACAATTGTTTTATATAAGAGGCACAAAATGGAATGCATTTGACAACGAAATCCCAACGAGGACGTCGTCGCAGCGAACGCAAGTGAAAATGAATCTTATGTGTATTAGTTTAAAGTCTTAAGTCGTTCCGACGCTATCCCCGTTGCGGAACTGTAACTAAGTAACCCTAATAGTATGTATTTTACGTAAGTGTGGCCTACGCGCGACTGCCGATTGTGGTTCTGTAAGCGATAATGGACTTTATTACATAACCGTAGAGCTTTAAACGGGATGCATGAATCTGTGCCAGTCGCGGTCCGTCGTATCTAGGTCTCTAGTCGGTCTATTCAATGCAACTTGCCGAAGGGTCACGACGAGTAAGTGTATGTTATTTGTTTTGATGTAATAAATTAAATGTTATTAAAAAACTGTGTATTAATTTTATTTACCTACGTTTACTCTAACAATTCCGACTGGGATACCAGTTATTTTTACCGCCGAAGAGTAATGTAACACAATAGAGCTTCTATTGTGTTCTGATGACAGAAACTGGAAGGAGCAGAGAGCGCAACTTCGATTTTAAGTTAAACATTGATAACGTCATCGATAACGTCAAACATTGTCACGTCAGACCACGAGGTTGCTAAGATATATGATTTCTAATACCAAAGGCAATTCTTAAAAATCATGTAATAGAATGAAATGCGAATTTTTACTTCAAATGTATTACTCCTAAAGATATAATCTCTGTATTCAAAACAATTGAATCAAAAAGACAGCCGATTTTTGGGGTTTTTTTTTTTCTTTTTTTTTTTTATTCAAATAGACTTTTATAAAGTACTTTTGACACGTCAGAATTTACAAGTCATTCAATTAGTTTAAAGCTACC
>DWHQ01000302.1:0-15273 GCA_018247955.1 Eurytides marcellus marcellus | reverse complement strand
CGTTGAGGTCCGTTATGTAACTAATCTGTTGGTGGAGGCAGTGAAAACTGGCCGAGGTAAGGACAAACAACTTGGTCTTGTATTTTTTTTTATGAATTAAGAGGCTAACGAAGCAAGCGACTCACGTACGGCGTCACCGCTGCCCATGGACATTCGCAACATCAAGACTTGCAAATGCGTTGCCGGCCTTTGATAGGAATAAGCTCTCTTCTTGAAGGACCCAAGTCGTATCGGTCCGAAAATTCCACTGGTGCCAATCGATTCCACAATTTATCGATGCGTGGCAGAAAGTTCCGCGAAAATCGCACGGTAGTAGAATGCCAACTATCCAGGAGGTATAGATGGTATCCGGTAGTTTGCCGCGTAGTGCGGTGGCAGAACTCAGCAGGCGGTATCAATCCGAACAATATATGATAAGCCTACCTGTGTGTGTAGTGTTATTACACGGTAAATCCAACAAAGGGTCCTACCAACTATCGGCCACTTTCTTAATCTGATCCAATTGTTTGATAACTTGTTACATTTACCACCAGAAGGGCGTAGCTCTCTAAAACAATGCCTCGCAGGGGTTAACAAACGTGAAAATCGCGTTTCTCGTATCGGATCCACAACACGTAAGCCAATAAGTATTTCGCAAAGTGACCACTTCAACCTGATGACGCTCCTATTCTATTCTTTACAAACAATACGAGTTCACATTGATATCTTAGTCTAAAAGTGAATCGCCACTTCATCCACTAATGCAAAGGAACGACGATGCCCCCATTTCATTTGTTAGACGAGGGCACGAAAGCGATATACTATTAAGCAGAGTGCACTCTTTGTTTTTAAAACCGCTGGCGGTGAAACTGTCGTTCGATGCCACTTCGTTTTGCAGCTGTCGTGAAATCTTTTGACAGCTGGCGAATAAAAAAGATACTTTAAGAATAGATTTCATAAACAAGATCAGTGTACATTTATATTCTATTGCAAAAATTAACGCGTACATATATATCTCATACATTATGTGAGCTAAAATATTAGTAAAACAAATAGTCCTAACGGGTTCAACATGGTAGATTCTCTTGCAATACCTCAAATCAAATCAAAACATATTTATTCGAATAGGTCTTTACAAGCACTTTCGAATCGTCATTTTTACATTTTGTTCGTGCGGAAGTTACCATTAGCTAGGAATGAAGTTCTGTTGAAATGAGCCGGCGAGAAAATCAACAGTTGCTCTTTTATAATACCGTTACAATATGTTAAGCTTTAATATAATGTAAAAGTTATCCCACACACGAGTCGATCAATTAAGTTCCACGCGTTTTGATCCACCAGAAACTCCTGAAGAGTGTATTAAACTTTAAGCAATAAAGAATAAATGATAATAATAATAAATCCGTAAAATCTATAGAATCACGGCACTGTTATTTTAGTACCTATGATCCTAATAACAGAAAACATGTCACCGAAGAAGCCTAGTCCCTCGTTGATCCTGTATTTATCACATTACAAGAGCTGTAGTTAACTCGCCGTAAGGGTCCTTACAAATGGAATACGCTTTGACCTACATCGTGTATACGGCAACAGCTGCTGTCGAAATATTCATCCTGGACCAATTCCTTGCGTACTCCGGGAAATAAGTGATGGAATACGAGTAAACCGAAATATTACCGTATGGAAAACGTATCTTATAGTTGGCAACTTTTATGAGAAAATAACGTCACACAACCCTCACGCATGGATCCTGTCCTAATCTAAAATGACATTTATTCGATTACCTAAAAAGGTTTGGAAGCAATGTCAGAATCATTAACTTCAAAAATGCCTAGACAATTGTCATGTGTTATTTAATATGATTTTTATATAACCTCAGTAATTTTTTATATAATAGAACCCCGATAATCCAATTCCAGTCTATTTCGGCACCCATTGCAATACGACATGACTTTATACTAAATTAAATAAAAAGTATATAACATTTTAAAAAGAAAAAAACGTGTGCGTCGCAAGCCGCCCGACAGAAGTAATAATTTCAAACTGTCAAACTGTCAGCTAAAGCCAGACTAGCGCCGTTACGCATTACGTTACGAAGCGGTTTACCCTCAAATAAAGTTATCACTTCAAAATTACAAAAACGGCTTTTTTGTACCATCTTATAAGTCGGACAAAAAGTTTTAGTCGTCAAATATGAGGAATTTGATCATCCCATTAGAAGTTAATATATTACATATCGACAATTAACTTAGAAAATTTTTATATTATATTATTAGTTTTGGTCGATTACACAAACTAGTCTACACAAATTACAATGAAATCAGTGATTTACGCACTTACAACGAAAGCTCAGAAACATTTTCAAACATTCTTCCGGTAAACTTCAAACATGTCCAACAACCCCTTCATTCCGATCAAGAACAGAATGTAGATGCCAAAGGAGATCGAATAATCAATAAGAAAGTATCGTGAATGGAGCCTGGTGATCAATTAACGTAATTGAGTTTCTCAAACTCGCATTAGAAGTGGGTGGCTGATCAATTATACTTATCAGACGCAGTCGCTGAGTATATAAGACAACTAATCACTGAATTACGATGGCAATAGTGGCAGGTGACGCAACTGGTATAATGGCTAAGCAACGAAAATTACGACCCAAACACTCCTACATCAATCGCGGCGGTGATAAAATACGGCCACGTTATGTGTTTTACTCGAACTCAACTGGAATCTGATTTTTCTCTGTTAGAATAAATCCCTTCTTTACGGTCGGAATTTTCTATATATACGGACGAAACGTACTTTTGATAGGCAAGATTTGGTTAAAAAAATCTGATACACTATACCGATTACATATACATATCACACTTTACGGATTGAATCGATTTCGTTAAGGTCAAACAAAGCGTAAGTTTAAACTTACGTAAACCTAAAATAATTTATCGACTAAACTTACAACAACGTCGACACAAAAATATTTTCTTATACATAATTCCCATTTATCTTTCCTATCGATATAAATTCGAAACGTGTGTTCGTCGGCTGGTTTTCTTTTTCTTTCACGCTTCAACGGAGCAACAGACTGACGTGTAATTTTGGGTATAGACATAATTTTTGTCACCGAGAGTGACATAGAACACTTGTCATCCCAAAAAATTATCATAGGGGGAATAGCACGAAGTCGAAATATACATACGTCAGCAAAATCGCAGGAAAATCTAGGGGTTCATACTTCGAACTTTGAAGGATGATATCCTTCGAGAGCAAACTGCTCAGTAAGTTGATAATTCTATTCACGATGCAGTTCAAAATGTACATTTAACTGTTGTACAAATTAAAGTTATTCTCAACTTTTAGACAAAAATAAGAAAACAATTATTTATATAACAACAACACAATTTCGCTATTTTTATCATTTTCTAATAAACAGCCTGGAATAGAATAAAAAACAGTAGACGATCCACGAAAGGAGTAACTGTTTACGTAAACAAGGAGGGGGCGACATAAAGCTTTTCTTCTGAGAATTCCGTCTGAAGTGATTGATTTTCAAGAAAAACATTTTATAAATGAAACTTCTAATATTGCTTCAAGGTATTTTAGATAAATTTCCTGCAGTCTATTATAGAAGCGCTCTCGCTTCATTAGAGTATTAAATTCTTTATATATGAGACGTAAATAGCTTCAATAGAAAAATATAAGCAGCTTTATGATACAGAAATAGTAAAATGTCAAGTCAAATAACAGAATGAATATAGACGTTTAAAATTGTGGCAAACAAATTGTATTTGTTCGGGCTATTTGGAGCCGACCAAATCAGTTTGGCCGACTGCTGTGAAAATTTGATGGCGAGAGCGCTTTATATAGGCTATCAAAATTCAGAATCGATGCGGCCGCTCCAAAAACGACCCGAAAATAGACAAACTCGGGCGTCGGCATAATACAAAAGGTCGATGTGAAATATAGACATTCGGTTTTGTTCTAATAACAGCCAACCACGTAAGGCGAAGACTGGAAAAAGAAAAGTACAATAGCTTTGAAAAGTGCCCACTATTATTGTCTTCACCATATAGTAGTTACGTGCTAATGTTATCATAACATGGGCATATTCGCTTTTGTTATTTGTCAATCGAGGAAAATAAACACTGATGGTTCGGCGCTTCAACATTACGCATATTTGCAATCATTTTGAGAGTCAGGCTTTTCAAACAATGCTATGTCGCATTTTTATTGGTGATGAGAGTAAATTTGCCACGGATACCTATACATGCCTGCATCAATATGTTTCAATACATTTTTGTATTTGTTATATTTTTTTATGATTAAATCGATCAAAATAATATTCTTCTTTGATGTTATGTCTCTGATTGTGTTCATCACCGCCAGCTGACATCATATTTTACTGCGGTTAAGAGTAATGTATTTTAGTTTTTAAGCTAACTGACCCAGTTGACATAGTCCTCCCGCCACGAATATCTCAAACACTACTACACTGTTTAGGATAAAACATATTTGAAATTTCACATTCTTAATTCAGAGCAAATTACCTATTTTATAGTGTTAGAGTGATAATGAAAAGATAGAGAAAGCCGACTTCAACGAAAGAAACGAAGCTAGTCACAATTTACTCATGTTGTATTTTCGCTGTACTGTTTCCTCGTGACATTTTTTTAGCATCTTAAACGCGGCAGACTAACACAAAACTTGATAAAATTCTTTTGCAGAGCCTTGGATGGTATTACGGCATCGGTCCAGTTCAAAATCCTTTACAGGCCTTACTACACGCAAATTTAATAAAATTCCACAAAATATCTTTGATCCACTTGGCACCTTCAAAACTGAAATATAAATATTTTGTTGCTTAAACCTGTAATACAGAAACTGTTCAGAAATTTCTGGTAAAATGCGTGAAACTTAATTTATTGACTCGTATGTGGGGTAGCTATTAGATTATATTAAGGCTTATGGTTTTAAGGCTTAACATATTGTTCAATAATTGCTCTTTTAAAATATCGTATGTATTTTAAAATAGCAACTGTTGAGTTTCTCGCCGGCTCTCCGCAGCATAACTGCATTCCGAGACGGTGATATCTTCCTCACGTACAAAATGTAAAAATGACGCTTCAAAGTTCTTGTGAAATTGAATAAATATATTTTTATTTGGTTTGATTGTCAGTTATTCTATCTTAAAATATTAATGTGCAGACAACTATTGTGTCAAAGCCAAACGTCGTGTAACTCGACCAGATCAAAATACTGCGCAGTACTGTACGCTTCTCATCATGCCACTTAAATTAAAAAAAAAGGAAAAAAATCTCCTTAGCGACAACAATTTTCTATAATATTAGGATCCCGTATTGGTTGGATTATTGCGCCCACTTTTGAAAATCATACCGGATTTAATTGTAGCCCTATTTTTTTTTTTCAGCAACTACACCTATGCCAATAATATACTGAACGATTATTCCATTATTGAAGGGCAAACTAACAAACTTACTTATATATTTACTAATTTATAATAGGAATTTTGCAATGATTGCGAAGTTAGTAAGGAGCATGATGGCCAACTGTCCCAAGTGTTGGCATCACGCCTGCAACATTTTAGTGTTACGATACGTTTTAGGGTCTTTTGACTATGGTTGTCACGTGCCATTAAGTATCACTTTCCTTTGCCAGCTTATCTCTTAAAAAAACCATCTAAGCCATCGCTGTAACTGGAACGAGGCTAAAGGCCCGGCCCAAAACGCCAACCAACGAATGAACTAATAACTAACATTAATCAAAGTGATTCATAATCTTGTTCCCGTGGCCAAAAAGAAACATTAACCATCGACCGGTAGCTTCATCGCAACGGGAAATTAATGATAATAAATATCGGTAATAGAACATTATTCGTTACGCAATCGAAGTGTTATTACACGTGAATGAAAATCATAACATGAGAAAAATGAAACAACATACTCACGTAAAAATATTATATAATTCGATAGAGCATATTTTTATTTTCATGTCACGAATGAGGTGTTGAAAAGAAGTTTATAAATAAAATCCAATTTTAAGTGGTCTTTAGGGACAGAAGAAGGCAGTATGTAAGGGGTTTTTCATAAAAATTTTGCATTAAATAGCTAATTAAAAAAGCTCATCGCTTAGTTAGTAAGCGCTGTGGACAGAGTTAATAATGCATAGTTATACTTAATTCCATCACTTTCTTTAGTGTCCTTAAAAGAGATTAAAAGTGTTTATACACAGGGTTGCACCAAGCCACAGTTATTGCATTATATTAATTTTTGTCTTGCATTAAATAATATACGTATATTCATTTCTATACTCATGAATCTAAATAAATTTTTAATTAATAATAGAAGCGTGTACAGCATTTGCCCTTGTTGGTATTTGTTACATAAAATATCTTAATCATTAGTCATGCTGATAACATTGATTTATGTGATTGTTGGTACATACCAACAAACACACTTTTACATTTATAATACTGGCAAGAATACTAAGGAAGTAATGATGTTTAGATAATTAGAGCTAAAGGTAATATTGTTTCAAAGTCAACCAACTTTAATCGCCAACCGAAGAAAACATTAAAAAACCTCATCAGATGACTTGAGGTACGGTCGGGTAAACAGCAATTAGGGGCATTTCATGAAAGAGTCGAAGTACCTTATTGTTTGGGTGTTCGCTATATATTTTTGCAATCAGAAATCAAATTTCGGGTTCATACATGACACCATGTACCCATCCATGAAGAAAAATTTTGAAAGGTAATCTGAGTATCTATGAAACTATAGAAAAATATCTCGCAGATATTACTCTCCTATTACAGATCCCGGACTAAGATCCGCAATCATTTTTGCATATTGCAATCTGTCATAGGAACGCCTGGCAGACTATTCGATAATATCTTCGTACGTTAAGTACTTTGTCCAGGATTCAGTCGTGTATAGAGGTGTAACTCTACTTGTAGCTGACGTGTATTAGGTATTGTTTATCTGTAGACGCAATATTTTGATGAAAAAATAAACACCTTTACCTCATATTGACCTTTTCAGCTTCTTGTTTTAACAATCATAAAATTAGGCGAATAGCATCTAAATTATCTTAATAAACGCCATTACTTATTCGAGCCTCCTTTATTGATAGGAGGGGTAAAATAAATAAGCTCAATATGATGAAGTCGGTAAGGGAAATCTGTAGTCTTAGCGCGTTCACACAGTTTGAATAATTAAGTACCACTGCCTGCCAACGAGGTAAACCTTCTTCAAAGATCGTTCTTAAATACTAAAATGACTCACCAAAGCAACTTCGAACGTTAAACAGGGCAAAATCTAACAAATCCACTGAAACATAATTAAAGAGCATGGTCACATCGGCGAAATTAACTAATTAGCCCCCTATCGGTATATAACGCTATTGGCCGCGGAGCTAATCAACCAAATTGGCAGCAATTCAGTCGGCATCGATACGCGAGAAAAATTACCGATAAACGTGAAAATGTCGTGACAGTTCTGCGTAACTCATAGACGGCACCGTAACAAGTTGGAATGACGTAATCGTAAGGCGGCTCGAGCCGACTTCCAAGTGCCCTATAACATTTTTCGGTCGGAGCGAATGGCGGGAGACGATTCAATTAGCAGGTTAAGTTACGACACTGTTACTATGAATTGGCCCGTCGAACTACATAACTCTGCCGCAGCTATCTATAACGCAAAAACTTAAGAACATTTTGTCTAAATCAATTAGGCAGTTCTTAAGATATCTAACGAAAAAGGCAGCATGTAAACCAATCAACTAGAAAGAAAAAGAGTCATTATTGTATGGTACATGAAGCTAGATGCCAATTAATTTTTAATACGAATGTAATCTTCACCGACAAATACAATAAATATAATAAATAAATAGATACTGATACAAAAATACCAATAGCTGTTCTTTTAAAGGGCGTGCGTTTCCCTTTCATGAATGACGACAGTATCTTCAAGGCAAAAATATTTTTCACAGCTAATGCGTTTACTGTCTACGAATACGTGACTGTTTTCCTTCAATTAGGATAGTACTACTAGCCAGTTAGCTATAAAAATACTTTACACGTGATCGTATTACGTAACCTATTAACACCTATTGCCACTTCCAACCGATAATCCGCGTTCGGCGTTTCCATACAGTTCTGCTTAATGTAAATTTTCCGATACTATAATGGGATCCAGAGTAGCAAATATTTTAAAACAAAATACGCGCTACGCGGGGCCTCTCAAGGATTAAGCATCAACGGGTGGATTAGAGCGGTATTAAGTTTAATAACGACTACGGGAAAATGTACACGGATGTGATGAAAAGACAAGAGATGTCTGACCATTTGTTCATGATTTCAAATTTTATTTATATACAAAATTAAATGTCAAGACGAGCAAGTAGACCGGCCACCCATTTGTAAGTCCTTTAATGTTGCGAATGTCAACGGGCATCGGTGATCACTCACCATCACACGAGCCGCTTGCTTCTATTCTATAAAAAAGTAGAATTGACAATGCAGTGATTCCCAGACGGACTTTACAAGAGTCCTACCAATTAGATAACAGTATAGTAAAAAACGGCCATCGAAGCTAAATAATCCAATGAATCTACATCTGATAGAACAACTTTTTTAAGTAGAAGTTTGTTTTTAAAAACATCAAAAACTGCTCACTCTTGTTGCTTAAGCTAATGCGATGGTTATAACAAACACGGACTAATAAGAGTAAAATCAAATAAATAATTCTTTAAAATAAATTCTACAATATGTGTACCTCTTTATTTCTTCTTTCAATTTCATTTATATAAGGAGTCATTTATCGAAATACTAACTAACGCTCGATTGGGCATTCCCAATCGAGCAATGTAACTGACAGTGGTGAGTGCCTTATAATAGACTACACCACAGCGAAAAAGGATTTTTCACTGTGGCTTGTTCCGCGTTCTATTTTGACTGTTCATACAAAACATATTGGCATGTGTTGTTGGATTGGTTGCTACTACACACTACAACTACACAAAACAATTGACGGGGGCGGTCGCACCGAGAAAATTCCCCGAATCACTCGATTGAAACTGAACATTTTCCGTCGCCCCTTTTGCGACGATAAAAATGAACGGCCACTGCAGAAGCAACAAGCGGACCGGTCTCGAGTGAAAAACCGTTTCGACACGAGAGCGTCAAACAATGCGGGCGGGCGCATTTAAGCGACGCGAAAATCGTTCTCCGCATAATTAAGCTCTTTTTTTGTTCGCGATGGCATCTCGACGCTTCCGTCGACAGCGCAAAGTGAGCCGTCTTAACGTGAAATCAAAAAAAAAAAAAAACAATAATAATAAAATAAATGTAAGCCGTTTTTAAATCAAAGTAACGATACCTCGATCAACGTACACGTCATATTTGATTATAAGGAATTCTCCGGTGTATCTTTAAAGTTCAAGATTAAATTACAAAAAAAAATCTATGGTAGAACCATATCTTGTAAAAGGAATGCAAATCGATTGATAATTAACATTGAATTCAGAAAAACTGAAACCTCAATTAAGTAATAGAATAACATTTAAATTTTAATAAAACAGTGGAGTTTTTAGAGGTCTAATTGGTTTTGTAGTCATTTACTTTTCAACACTGAGTATACAACTCTTACCATAAAACTTTGTCGAGTATTTCGTAATGTTGAAGGTAATATAATTTAATAATCGATTTTATTACATTGATTTAGATTTTTTACAGACAACTAAGTAAAAAATTATTTTATTTAGGAGTTTGCATAATTTCGAATATATTTAGGAGTACATAGGATGAGGTATGGTCTGACCGCACCTTATACCTACTGCAAGATGCGACGATCGAACTTTCCAACATTTCGCTGCTGAGCTACGTTTTTCCGTTGTTGCAACAAAGCAAGCTTTGTTACAAAAGAAAAAGGTCTGTATAATTTTGGTTCGGAACACCACTGAAAGTAAAACCGACCCCTTATGAGTCACGATACTCGTTCCTAGGTGAATAACGGCCTCATTATTGTTCCATTCGAGGCCGGCAACAAGTGTACACGACCCGAGTTGTAACAGGATCGTGAACCCTCACCCGGCCGAATGCTCCCGTTTCCGGCCGCACTGAAACTAACCCGCCGGCACTACAATGGAGACGTGACGATTCCGCTACGACGGGACAGCTTATAACTTATCAGCAGTCGGCGTACCGTGTTGGAGCATTTCACGTCTCAAAAGGCTTAAAAGATCACCGAGCATAATAATATAAGAGCTATTGTTATAAGTTCTTTTATTCATTATTAAAAACTTTTGTCCCACATTCCCGACTTGAAATACTTTAGGAATTACAATCGTTCATGTTATTAATGGTCATGGGCGGTGGTCCTATAATCAGACGACCTCTGTTTTATTACCACTGCTTAAATCACTTTTTCAGATCCATCAATGAATAACTTCTATTTAAAGTTAACTTCAGGTTTCAGATCAGTAAAAGTCATATATTACATATGTAAACTTATATATACATCTGACAGTGGAATTTCGTCTATAGGATTCTTAAATCAATTCATTGCATTATTTTTTAAACTGAACATTTATGATTTTTAAAAATGTAATATGA
Source organism: Eurytides marcellus marcellus (assembly GCA_018247955.1). Taxonomy (NCBI): domain Eukaryota; kingdom Metazoa; phylum Arthropoda; class Insecta; order Lepidoptera; family Papilionidae; genus Eurytides; species Eurytides marcellus. The sequence continues at coordinate 4,667 of DWHQ01000302.1, read as the reverse complement.
GCATAAACAATGATTATTTATTAAATTTTACAAATATATTTATATACCTTTCCATACTTCTCCGTATAAACTTGAACTCGGCCAAGTTTCACACAAAGCTTTCTTTTCACGTATTAATATATAAATGCCCATACATTTTTAATACGAGAGTACCTCTTCGCTGAGAGTTACACCTAAAAATAAAAGGACAACTATCATCGTAGCCACGGAGTGTGTTCATTGCTACCGTAACTTAAGCCGTAATTCAGACGAAAGGTATAACAGTTAAATATAATGAAATCTTAATTCTATAAAACTGTCACTCTCTTCGACGCTTTTCTCGACGTGTTTCGCATATAATAAGCTATTCTCTTTAACACCTTTTTTTTTAAATGCTGCCCCTATTTTAAGAAAGAAATATCTTGTATTATAAGGGCGTTTTACATACACAAATTTCACACGGACAAACGCCCAGATCCGAAACAAGCATCTGCGCCAAACGGTCATCAAAAAAACACTTGCCCGTTAATTGATGCATATACTATGCACCTATTAACCTTTATATTACATCAAATTAGCTTATTCGTTGATATTCTTAATAGACTTAAAAGAAAACACCAATATCCTACAACGAATTAAGCTAGATCCAGATATTGTTGAAAAAAAAATTCGTCGCTACTTTCGCATAGCATCCATACAACCTTCTTCTCCTATTGGAATCATATAACTAAGGAAATAAAAAACCCAAACAATTAACTGACAGTTTATAATTATGATGGGATTTTTAAGATGGACATCTCAATCTGCCTCTTATCTACGAATGCTTTCAATTGTTCGAAACGTCTGTACAACATTCTTTTTAATCAAAAAAACAAATTCTCTGCTAATATCTTAACAGATTCTCAGCATTGTGACAATATATATTAATAATGTATGCGTAGTAAGATACGTTGTAAAAGCAATATATTTCAATAAAATATGGCTAATAATTACACAATACATTTCAGAAGAAAAACAGGTCGTTTGTGAATTTTTAATGAACAAAAAGTACATTTCTAAACTGGCGGCGTCAAATAATGTATAAAACTCGCCCACACAATGAATTATGACATTCTGCTTTGCATTCGTCGTTTTAAGACGCGGGAGAATATTAAGAAAATCATTCGATCAACATCTAAATAATTATATTAATCTCATTTACAGACCTAATCGCAATTATATTCACGTGACCACAAGAGAACATCATAAGCACAATACTAACGATCTATTACAGTCGTGCCATGGTACAAACATTTGACGTTGTTAATCTAAGAGACTATGACCTGTCGAAAAGAAGTTAAAGAAATTGCGCTAAAAACTTTATTCCGTTGCTAAGCCAAAGGCCACTGTTATCTCAAAGGTGTCGCTTTTAGAGCAACCACTTCACGTGAGCTCTTCAACTATGCAGTGCGCGCGAAGTGGTACGTTTAATATTTGATTTGCTAAAGCAAAACAATGTCAAAAGGGATGTATCAAAACAAAGAGAGACAATCACATGTTTCGTGGTTTTTTATTTGCGATTCCACTAATAGTTACAACTAAATATCGATATATGTAGAACCTTATTTAAGACGTTCCACTGCTACTAAGCGTTTATGAGTTTGTGAAGTACATCTAAAGTAATACAATTTTTTTAGCTCCCCATATTCAAAAATATTTATTCCGTGTCAAGATGAAAACATAATGAACAATGAAAAAATGTTCCATCAGAAAACTAATCAAATAGACAAGTTTTCAGAAAAAATTAAAAACGTGTACCCTTTCTCTTCATTATTTTTGCTTTTTGAACGTTAAAAACATTCTTTGCCTTGATCTATCGGAACCCAAAATTCGTATTTCAAAGATATAACCGGAATTGTTACGATTTTATTTTATTTATAACGAAATGGCAAGCGTAACAAACCATCCTCTTCAATACAGTGTCCCTCCGAGGGTTGAAAAGATAATGCGAAACGTGAGTTGGTACATAAATAATGTTACGCTTTGGGAAATACCAATTATAACATATACCTACTGTACAAAGGGTATTAAACCCTTTTAAAGAGTAGGTATGCGACAAAAGCGATATACAATTATAATTTTCAAGAAAATACCTTTCAAAACGTATACATATTTATATTGTAAAGTATCTAAGCGCAAGCAATATTTGACGTTTGTAAATATTGCTTACATTTAACTGCATGCACTAAATTAGAGAAGTATACGTATAAGTAGTAAAATAACGTTTAATATTAACAAAATTCTGAAGACAATATAACATTACTAATCAATAATAAAAAAGCATTTGAGCGAACAATTAAACTAGTAATTGTTGAAACGATTAAAACGTCGTTTGTATATTTCGTTGAAGCGATATAAACCGACGAATCTGAATTTTAACCGAGTCTACGCCACATCAAACAAATTGTTTGTTTTATGTAAATAATTTGCTTATTTATTTACAAAGGTACATATTTAGTATTTTCCTGTGTATACGCTATAACTACGTGTTTTAAATGTAACCATTTTACGAATTAATTGCATTTATAAAAAAATAAAACTGACGTAAAAACTGAAGGTTCAGGTTTGCCCCGAATAGGTCTTACATCTCAGTCTTAATATTGACCACGCTTACGATTATAAATTCAATACGTACGCAATTAAAAAGTACATTTGAACATGATAAGTACAATAAAAAAAATATTTATTTTGCAATTCATTATTATCGTTTTAAAAAATTATGGCATCTGGGATGTTCTAAAAATAATAATTTATTTGAATCTACACCTATTATTTTATGCGCAATAAATTATTTAAATAACTTAAAACACTTCCTTCAGTCGAGGCATTAATCGATTTGCGATATTTCTCAAAAAAACTTCAGTACAGTACAGTGAGTTCTGTACTGAAGTTTTTTTTTTTATATTTTCACAATTATCAAATAATTTCTTGACAGTTAAATCTAAACCAATTGCAGATCGACCTGAAATTGTACATTGTTTGAAGTAAACACCCTCCCTTCTCAAACTTTTACAATGGATTCAAAAGCAAAAATCTAGGCTCAAGATCATTTTTTTTTTCTTCGTTTCATGTTGTGGAAAAACAGAGAAAAATAAAAATTCCTTGTTTTATATTTTTCAACTCAGGACAACCTTTACCGCTTTTTACATAGACAGTATCAAAAATTAGTGGGTATCATATTTGAAACAGAACATATCAGACGCGAATTTATTTTTCCGGGCTTTTAATGAGGTTTTTATTTAAAAGTATAATTTTACACGACAAATATATATGCAATTTAAAGGTAGTATACATATACATGCGTGTATTCGGGTAATGGGGAATCGACTTACACTGTAGTCATCATAGATATATAATGTATATTACTAAAACTTGTCATTTAATTGTGCATGCTCGCGTTACCTCGAAACCTCCTAATATCAAGTCTAGTATTATTTGGTAGTCCCGTCGAATAATTAGTTCAACCGAGAGACAACCGCAATTATTAGAGCGCAAACCAAGTAAAGTATCTTATCTTATCTTGACTGACGTTGATGCTTTTAGCCTATGCGGCTCTATAAAGCTTCACCGGATCACCGAATTCGTGGAAATGCTAGTTTCCACGAATTGAATGGATCCCGATTTATCATGTTAGTAGGGAAAGTGTGTACACAAGAGGTGTTTCTTTTTTAAATAATCCCTCAGTCCAACCTACGTTGGCATGACCTGATTAAATATAAGCCGGCATTGCGTTCCTCACATTCATTCCCTTGTTTAAACATCGGACGAGAGATCGCGTTGTTATGACGTCAGGAGTGACGCAATGAGTCGGCAATTAGTCCCAATTGACAAGTTGTTAGCCAACGTTGGGTATTTACTTGATTGCTTTTGAAGTCCCTGCGTCAGATCAATTTAACTAATTGTCTGGTCGATACTGCGTGATAACATTATAGATGGCGTAAGCAAGTCGATCCTTAACTCACAGATGATTTAAATTTTCTAATGTGAAAGAAATCTGTTTCGAAATAATGGTATAAATTGCAAAGATGTTGGTCTCCAGAATTAACGGTGCTGAGAAGTAAAAAAAATAGCCGAGAATTTCAATACAATCAATATAGTCACTTACTTTAATTTATCACTAACAAAACTACACCAAATATGTTACTCAAGTGCTGTTGGTATAAGTTAAAACAAGTAAAAGTACAATCATATGTGTAAATACTTAGTCATAAGAAATTTTCAAAAATAATGCAGACATGAAGTAGCATCACAGGTAACATAATAATCTGTGTAACTTATAGATCAAACAGATTGTTATAAGCTTGAGATGATCCAAAATAAATTTATATGTACTGCAACCAGCACAGAATTTTACTACTGTAACATCGACCTACACTGACTTTAGCCTTCCGACGATACGCCAACATTTTAGAGATCTTTCCCAAAAGTTTTTTGAAACAGTTGAAAGCCTTTGCTAGTAAACACAGCAAGTTATTGACCAGACTCCTATGAGACAATTTTTAACGGCATCTGCGGGACATCTTCCGTGGCCCCATAAAGGAAGGGGCCGATAATAATATCATGAGACATCTCACACATTGCCATCCGATCCCAAACCAGGTAAAGCCTGTACTATGCTAACCAGACAACTGATATACATACTTATACAT
>DWHQ01000301.1:0-15282 GCA_018247955.1 Eurytides marcellus marcellus | reverse complement strand
GATTGATACATGGCCTGATCTAGGTCTGGTGCAATACTGTCAAGTTAGAAATAATGTATGTCTTTTACTATCTTCCTTTCTTTCTGCCTTCCAGGTATGTTTGGTTGATATTGTATGATGTGAATATGATTAGACAGTTGAAACCGGAAACACAACGTGATCGTGATATAGTACGGATCGCGGCTTATTCCTTCGTAATTTCATTATAACTTAAATTTTTTGTGTGGATAATATCGCATTTATTTTAAAGACATATTTTTTTGCCTTTAAATTCCTGACGTTTCGAATGTTTTGAAGCGTTCATGGTAATAAGACAGTCACCCATACGCACAGTTCTTCTGTAATAACGACAAATTTTTTGAAGTTATCTATATGTACATATCTTCAACAGAATCCTCGAGGGCCCTAGTAACACAGAGTATATAACGTAATAAAAATTAAAAAATCGCGGTCGTAGTGTAAAACATAATTTAAGCTTGAATTTTTCTCGGGGAGTTTTGTTTTTAATTCTTGAATACAATAAATCTTTTTAAAACGATAATTGGTCCATTCATTCGATATTTACCTATATCCTTTAGTAGCAAAATACAAAAGGTATCTTGTGCAATATCTAGTTTGTACAAGATGGCACTAGCGTTACGATTGTAAGCATATATTAAATTTTCTCACGTTATTTTTGCTAAACAAAAAATGATTCCTGTTACACAATATCAAACCTGTAATACATTTAAAGCGGTTGTTACTGACCGGTTTTTACTGCACGTAAATACACTGTTTGCAAATTGTATATTTTTTTACTTAAGGCTAATGTTGTAAACTTGCTCATCAAGTCTTCGAAGTTTGTAGTTATACTAAAGCAAAACGATAATTTATCCTACGCCAAGGACCCACATAATACGCGGTCTTCTATACCTATTACTGACAATATTATTAACTGTTTGTAAAATTTCTTTCTTGTGTATTTTTTTTTTCTTGTGTTGTAAATCTGTGAATATCAATTTTGTTTTTGTCAAGTTTTAAATGAATACTGTTGAAGTAATCCTTACTACTAGTAGATTCCTGATTCATCACGTTTCAAATGAATGAGAGTCTTAATCGCTCAAAATTTTTCGCCATTTAAAAAAGTAATATTTACTAAAGTAACATAATAGGATTGTTGTAACAAAAAAAGCACTACTTAAAAATGGACTAGGCAAACTGAAGACTACGCATAAATTTTTTTCCACGTGTTAACGCCATTTACGGGTGTATACGTCGTTAGCTTATTTATAGTTAACGATAACGTGACAAAGTTCGTCCAGAGCAGTTGGAAACGTGGAGGGAATGCTAATTCAGACTATTATAAGCGGAACAATGCTAATATGATTGTATACCTGACCTAGTTCGCATACGGGAGCGAATGCAAGTGGCACGTTGGTTGGCTTTAACAATAACTGTTTAACTGTTACGTTCCCACGTGTTCTCTTAGGTTCTCGATTCGAGCCTTAGCTTCAGGTCGTACTTTTGCTTCATCATTTGAAAAAGGAATACTGAGTAAGCGATGTATTTGATGTAAATACGGACCATTGTCCATGGACAGCCAAGACAAGGCGGCCCAAAGATTTTGCAGATGTCTGCAAGGTGGATCTTATTTTACTTCAGTTTTTGGATGAGACCGTAAATGATAAAACATTTTGATCCGTTCGCCAGTAATTTTGTAACACTGGCACTTCACAGGTTGACTTGGTTCATCAGTGTACAAGGAAGTGTTTTGAAGTATTTGTTGCTTATTCGCACTAATAATATTTAAAAAATCCCTTTCAACCATCCATACCGAAAATATAAATAATCTACTAACGTTTGAATTGTCCTTTAAGTATTCTTATCAATCCGGTTGAAGTTTAGCGCCAAAGTAAAAAATCGTTACCATTTTGACAGCATCCGACCGCGCACCACCTTACATTACGTTTACTGTAAAGTGTTTAAATATAGATATTTTTTAATATAACTTAGGAACTTAACTGTTTTGGACTTAACTCTCTTTAAAATAGAAATTAGTATAAGCAACTATTTATTAGCTGTTGTGTGTGTATTAGCTTCAGTTTATCCGTACTTCAAGCACCAGCAAGGCTTTAACTATCTCCTTTCTTTTAATGCGAACATCCAAGGGAGACTTGGATTATTCACTATGATTAGCAGCATGCCTGTTTACCATTTTCTACTTAAAAATAGTCTAAGGATATTGCTAGCGAACACCAAAGTAAGGGTTTAAGAATCGTGTACGCGTAAGTAATCATTGTTGTAATTATCGTTGTTGTTTTGAGCTATGTAAATTTGTCTATAATATGTATACGTATGTCTAATAAACTCTTCTATGTTTTCTATTGGCGTATTAAGTGTGTAATAACGTTAGACTTTTGCTGCCTAACCATTTTTGTGGCACCAATTTCATCGTGTTCTGTTATTTTCCCTCCGTTGGCACCATTATTTTTATTATTCATATAAGGAATGTTGTTTTATTATGTGAAAGGATATTCGTGAAAATATGAAACAATGAAATTTCGCTTTGGTTGTTTTTCTAAATTATAAGAAATATCAATTCGATAAATGTTTTTTGCTATATATGTGAGCTCTATAACTAGGTTGTTACCGCGACTTTGCTCGCGTTGATTTTATCGGGACAAATAGCTTATGACACTTTCCGCAACAAAAAATAGGTAAATATGACAAAATCTGTCTTGCAAACTGATCTTTTTTTTGACGAAGATGAACTTTATAAAGAAGTTGTTAAAATTGTGCCTTAGCATGCTGGAGGCATGTTTTGCTTGTCTAACGCCTGTGTAGGGTTCAATAATCGAGGAAGCGGTTGCGCGGCGGGTAACGAACGACGATGCACTTGCTTCGATAACATGCTTATTCCAATAATGCACGCTATATGCCGTCACATTCTATCGCTGTGGTTCTCAATGTTAAAAACTACTAGAATTTTGTCTTTATAGTGATTTTGCTTGTTATTACATTAAAAAGTTAATGTTAAGACTTGTTTTTGCAACAATTTTGTTTCAATAGTGAACCTACTTATGTTTGGTATAAATAATGTATTGCAAAAACTTTTAATTGATTTTATTTTGTCTATTATTTTATGAATATGGATGATTGCTATATATTACTTTTAATCATATAATCACACGAGATTTTATGGTACCAAATAATTGAATAGTGGATTAAAGCTAAAAAAAAAACGTTATAAGTTGATAAAACAATTCTAATACCTCGTAGTCGTACAAGTATTCTGTATTTTTATACAATAATTTAGAACGGCTGATGTATCTTAATGTCCATTTCCGGTAAAGTACTACGGTCCCACAAAAGTTTGACGCCACGTAAATAAGTCATAAAACTTTTCCATGTCGTCTGTTGAGTGAGATTGTCATCTATTCATTTGAAGGTTGGCAACTCAACTGCAATCCTGTGGGTGTTATACATGTTAATTGACAGCTATAAATGTTCTAACCCTAAAAGCATTAATGCTTTACAGCTAAATTAGGCTTTGTCGGCCGTTACGCTAGATTTTGATTCAGGCTCATTTTTTTAGTCTTTGGAACTGTTTCAGCATAAAGAATAGTAAATGTGACTATCCGTCTTATGAACTACACGTATGTCGGCAAACATAGTGTGAAAAAAGAAATACAAAATATTAGTTATGTTGACATTTTTTATAGTATGTACGTACATAAATTATCAGTTGTTTTAGAAGACAGATTGACGAGACGAGCAAATCTTGCGCCTGATGGTAAGCGAGTCTGCCCATGGCAACACAGTGCTACATATAAGCTTGGCCCTATGCTGCGTCCGTGACGCACGAGGTTCATGATGTTATATATCTATGTGTTTCACTTGATCATTTAGCTCTACTTAGGTTAGGTTAGGATCTTTCTTGGTTTGTGTCTCTCGAGACAGATCATTATTGAAAAAAAATATCATTTAGCTCTGCTTAGTATCTTTCTTGATTTGCGTCTCAAAAATTGTGTTTCAGATTTAACAAGGAAGGTGACATAGCGACGGTGGGGTGGGAAGTAACTTCGGTCCTTTTTTCGCTTCGTACTGCTTTGTAAAGATTTATTCTATCGGACTTAATAGACGTCGGCGTGCCGAGGCAGATCATTATTTAAAAAAATGTCAACTATTTATTATTTTTAAACCAGTATTGTTACTTCGAATCAGCTGTGTGAAAACTGGAATGACAGTTAAGGGCTTGACAAAAGAAAAAGAAAAACGAAGGCGTGCACACCGTGTCTTAAGAGTATGTGACGTGTTGCAGAAACTATAACGATAAAACTCGCGAGAATAATTTGATTAGACCACCTCGAAGCGTTATAGCACACTTATCAATCTTATGTAGACAGATTGGAAGACGCAATTAGTTTTTGCTCGCTGCCGTTAGCATATCCCTCCTAATATTATAAATACTTATGTGTATTGGTTTGTAGTTTTGTTTTTCCACGAAGCAACAGAAGAACAAATCGGTATGATTTTCGGAATAAATGTATTTTGTTGGGTATAAAGTGATATTGGCGCTATTAACTCAAAAAATTGGAAAGAATGTCCAATTCAACACAAGCGATGACGCGGGTATAATCTAGTGAGGTAATAATAATTGTCTTTCGAAGGAAAACTATAATGTACTGCAATGCTCTGTATGTATACAATTTTACACAAGTTCATAGTATTCATGGGACATAGGTATTTATGGATGCAAATACAGTTTTCATAACAGTCCCTGTCGGGAATAGAGCTCGCTTGAGGAAATGCACAGTCTTGCAAATGAAATTAGAATTTCTCTTTCATCTATCGAGCGTAGTAGAAGTGCTAGCATTATAAGACGTGATTCTTCTCCGGAAGAACTTTATAGCAATTTTACTTATTAGAATAATGGAATAACTATTTTTATTTAAAACTTGTGATATTAATAATCTTTATCGTTTTAAAGCTTATCCCGATACAACGTAAAAGAGATTATTATTAAACACGATTAACATAAAATGGCGTGTTAAGCAGAATTTGTTTAATTAGCAACAATTGATGGGTGACTGTTGAAGAACTTACTAAGCAATTAAGGCCGAGTTAGTACTCAGTTTTGCTTTTAGCGTTTACTGTGTTGATTTTCAGTTAGAAAATATTCTTAACGTACCGACAATCCACGTTACTCTGTTTGATACTTCACAGTTGATTGTTGGATTTATTCCAAATGAATTTTTGTGATAATGATCTAACTGAAATATTAAGGAAGTTCCTTATTAACTCCGTCTGTGGGAAGGAAATCAAATTTTTCTAATACTAAAATACTAATAATAAATACATAAGAAAAAATTTAATTATACTTATGAAATATATCGATAAGCTTAATGGGCTTTGTTCTCTCTAAATGTTTAGAAGCGAATGTAATGTTAAAGTTGAACGAAACAACTTTTTGAGAGGCAAGTACTGTTTGTTAAAATTATTTCTTCTATTTACGCTAATACAATATGTTATCAAATGAAACTATTTTCATCCCTATTTATTTTGAATTTAAATCCGATCCCGATGTTCCAAACACTACAATTTAATTACGCACCCCAGATATTATATAAAATACAAGTAATTCGATATAGGTAGGTAATTAAATGCTATCCGCCAGATAGGACAGAAGCTTATCTTTTTAGAATTCTTGGTAATATTAACTTAAAAAAATGATAATTATGAATAAAAACCACAGTTGAAGAATGAATGAATGAAATTAGTTTTATTCCATCTTAACGTCGTAATTAAGCCATTGCTCAGATTAATTAATTGGTCTCGGACATGTCTTGATCGTCGAGGACGTGGTGAATGAACTTGTCAATTATCGGGAGCCGAGGACACGAGTGTTTGTTTAATTGTTTTTGTTGCATTAAATACCTGCTGAAACTTCTTTAGTTTAGTTTCGGCAGGTATTTAATGCAACAAAAACATTTTATAAAGGATTCAGTTTGGTTAGAAAATATTTTTTACGTAAAATTATTACTAAACAATTATTATTGAATTACCTACTTATTATAATATAAGTGATAAATGATAGATGTCATGATGAACACATATCTTTGTGTTTGAAAACTTAAACACAAAGATAAGTGTTAGAACGGAACTTCAAGCTAAGCGATTAAGTGTTGGCAATTTAATCATAAAAAAACATTCGAAAAAAAAAATCCTAAACAACAATGTATTTAACGTATTAAAATATTTATTGAAATCTTCTGGAAAGTTAATATAACATCTATCAAAGGACCATCGTGTGTGAATCACAAATTCTTTACTATTTGTAAAGGGTTTGCTAAAATGAAAAAATTGTGTGCGTGTGTCACACATTTTTTTCTACACACAACACAAACAACCTTTTATTTTAAACCATGACCTCTATAGGCTTGGAACAGCTTGTCACGTTTAACTATTTCAGGTATATAATTTCTTTATCAACGATTTTTGGTTTCCTATGCAAAATTCGTTTGACATGTCAACGACCCATTAATTGCACGATTCAAAGGAGAATCTTTATCTTCTAGGATAGACATAAACAAGAGGTTTTATTTTTCTTTTGATCCTTATAAAGGGTGTTAAATTTGAATCATTTACCGATTTAAAAACAATAAGTCCTAAAGCCTTTATGCAAATTACCCGGAATCATTTCGTAAAAAGTTTTTTTTTTATTTTTATTTTTAAATATTCTTAGAGATAGATCGAATTCGAGAATCGTTTAAAAATTTTTTTAGACTCTTAAAACAACAGATTGGGTCTGTTAGTTTTGCCATGTTACTGTGACAATCCGACCCGATTATGGTGAAAGCTAAGACATATTTTAATCTAGTTTCATTTGTATATAAATCTTTATTAAGGTTGTAAAAGTTACGTCTGACAATTCCGAGTTTCATATGAGGATTCCTTTCGTAGCAACGTTTAGAATGATTAGCTGGAAGGGACGCGATGTTGATACGCGACCAGCTGATCCGTTGCAGTCCGCTGTTGTAGCGCGCTGTGAGCGCATGCGCACCGCGCCTGTGCGCATCTAAGCGCCGACAACGACGCACGTTTGAATTTCGAACGTCTCAAAAATTCACGATTCGATTTTAAGATGAATTGAGAAAGGAAAAAAAAAGATGCGGCCCTCACGTAAAGTCATTCGCGTGACGAAATTTCTGCTGGCCGGCGTCACGGTGTTCTGCGTGAGTTGGATGGCTAGTGTGAACGAGTGGCATGCGGGGGTGCGTTGGGCTGAAAGACGGGGTAGTAACGCACGGGACGTCGAAGGGCTGTCCACTATGAGAACTATTGTTGCTTATTCGGAAGGAAAGCTGGCCGAAATGGACCGACCGTCGCCCGTTGCCTGTGACCGGCTGCCGGCCTATCCCAAAATACCCTATCATGTAAGTACTTACATCAATTTTTTACAGAAGAGTTATAGTCTGTTTCTTGCGGTTTACAATTATGTAAGTCATTCCGTCAATTATTTTTTATGATGTACTCTTCTGGATGTCTGGATTCTATAGCGTATTTGACAAATGTTTGTCTTATCGGACTTTTATTATTAAAAGTACAAAAATTGTTAAAATTTTGAAGGCACTTAACATATACCAATTATTTAAAAAAAAAAGTAACGTTAAAAAGAGTTAGATTTGAAAATATTGTTCGTGTGAATGAGGTGAAATCTTTAAGCTCGTAACGTCAAGTAGATAAGAAAAAGTAATACATAATCGTGACAATCGAGTTAAAAAATTGTTATGGAGCATCCTGCATCCTACGTACATATCCCGTTGTTTTCCGCGGCTTTTTGCGACCGTTTGTTTCATGTAAGTTATTCAAATATAAGACGCGAATTGTTGGGAAGATACGTCGTAAAGAAAATTACGATCTATTGTTGCTGCTACTTGGTATTCAGTGATACTTCCTGTTTTAAGAGATACAGTCGTTAGGGACTATTTATAGTTGGTGCCGCCATGTAGGAGTTTTTGTTTTGTATTTTGCTACATTTCATTAATTTATTATATAAATAATGAGACATTGTTATTCTCTTTAACTATCCGTTTTTTTATTTCAATATTAATTTGTGAATCTTGAAATAATTTATTAATTTATCATATTTCATTGCCATGATTTAATATGTTTGAATAAAGTGAAAAAATTACATTACGTATGATAGGAATGACTTATGAAGAGTGAAAGTACAAGACAACCATAGCTTGTTAATAAAGGTTAATATTACGCTGCGGATCGGGTTTTATTATTACCTAAGGTATTAGGTTCCTTAGAAAATGTAACTTATGGAGGTTGCGTACAATTTTTAATATAATATGCTGTGTCTGTGTATTAATCTCTACCTGAAATATATACTACATTAACCAAAGTTTTTAGTAGTATTTATTAGTAGTCAAAAATTTAGCGAGAATAAGAACACCAATATTTTAATGAGTCATTTTAGTTTAAAACCGAAAGTCGGCAAAAATTGAGACCGTGTATGTTCATTGGAGGTATCGAAATGAAAAGTAAGATAAAAGAGTAACAAGTAAGATAGTGATTGAGCTATGTGATAAGGATATTTCTATTGCTGTTAAGGAAATCGAGCCGTAACAATCGGATCTGAATGAAGATTTATTAGTAAAAATATTATTTTATAATGAATGTCCAATTTAGATTTCCATTGTATCTATAATATAATGCTTATATTATAAGTAACCGGCTACCTTCATCACTACGCTACGGATGAAACGCGGAAATGCAAACATTTCTACTTCACGGCGAGTAAATGTTTTGTAATAAACTTATCACGTATATTATACTTTATTAATAAAATATTCGTCAAAAGAAATGACAATCTACTTCTAATAAATCTAACAATAAGAATATTATGAATTTCTTACTTGATTTTATAAAGTTTCTTGGTGTTTCGAACATAGTTAGCCCAAAAACATTCAACACGGACGTTTCAACACACACCTACATATACGTGAAACATGTTTATAAAATGTATTTTGACATAGCATTTGTAATAAAAAACGTGCATGCAGTACAACAAAACTTAACAGAGATTGTAAAGGAATCGTTAGTTCAGTGTCCCCTGATGGTGATCCAAAGCCTAATATCGATGCAAATGTGGCCAACCATATAATCAACGCATTATAATATTAAAATATTCATAAAAATCCATTGACAACAAAAAAAAATCGAATAAATAACGAATCTCCTCCTTTTAAAGTCGGTAAAAGAAGAGTAGATGGTCAGCAACTTAGAGTCACAATGGTTTTTACTTACCGTAAAAATAATTAAAGGCATAAAGCTAAGTACGCACATACTGAATCTATTAAAGCAGTCTATAATTCAGGCACATTAACGTGAGAAAAAATGATTTACGTTAACATTAACCTTGTGTAGTTGAATTGACAGCTCGAACGTCAATATTACGAAGTAGAAGATCATACCGTGATTTGATTATATATGATTACTGAGTTGGAATGGAATTATAAACCTCTAAGTGTTACATTTGGCTCGTGTGAAATAAAGGAACGTATTTTCCTTTTCGTGTTATTACACTTTATTATAGTTATTAGTCTTTATGTTCTTGTCTACTGTGCCTGTGATTGTTAACAAAATAAAAGGTTCGGTGTCGTTTCGGGATCGGTCGATTCCGTAGTTGTTATTAAAATTACTAAAATTATATGAGGCCAAGAAATAACCACATGCCGTTGCAAGGTGAGGCAATTTCGAGGGGGTTTATATTGTCTCTTCTGTGTACATTTTGAAAGACTTTTAGGTGCTGCTGTTTTTTTTAAACCGTCATTTAACCATTATCCATCAGGGACGAAAAAACGTGTTTTTCCCTCTTCGCTTCATATAAACTTATGGAACGGCAGTTTTTGAGACCAAAATTAAGACTGGGGTACGATGAACTTTCCTGTTACTCCTTAGAGATATGCTGTCATGGCCCCATCGCCATTGTGATATTGAAATGTATTAATGCGATAGTCAAATATATTTGCACAACTAACAACTTTATATGGATACGATTTGTACTTCAGTAAAACAAGTTTTTCTTCCGAAAGAGTTTGCAAAGATAGCTATAATTGAAGGAGGCTGTGGTCACTCCTTTGGTTTGGTTAATACATAAAAGTTTTAGCTAACGTAACCTCTCTAAAGTTTTCTTTCCTTAGAGTACACCTCTGAGAGTATGCATAACTAATATTTCAACTGTGATAAAAAGATTGCTTTGTCCAAATCAAATAGTTTCACCCTTTTGGATCGAAGATTCAAATCAACGTTTAAACAGTACCTGTCTATGCAACGCGTGAAAAGTTATAAGTTGTGAATTAGAAAAATAAACGACACAACACAGAAAGCTTTTAACACATGTTCATTTTAGAAATTCAAAAGGACGAATGTAGACCATCGATATCAAATGAGACAAAAGTTATGCTATCAATTTTATCCTAAAATAATTTGTATTTGATCATAATAAAGTAAAAAATAATGAAATAATAAAACTTAATTGTACAAAGTGGTCCTTTTGCTCATAGGCACATTTGACTTTTTATTATTTGAATGATTGAAGTTAGTTATTAATGGATTGGTGCATTATAATTAAAGTGAGTAGTAATTTCGTGTCATAAAATTGTAAACGTAAAACACATACGTTCATGAATTATTTTATGATATAACCATTTTACAACTGAAGGAATAATTGTAATTCTAGAAATTACTAAATCACCAATAATTATCGTATAATCGAGCTTTGCAACTGTAATTATGGGTTCCTATTTACATGGAGTGCAGAATTATTTGCATAAAAAATTATGTAGAAGAAACAGTAGAGTATATTATTAGTTAACAATTCTGAAAGTATGAACTTGTTCTATTAAAATTGTTATGCTTATGATAAATTATATATTTTGTTTTTATAATCCCCCTTTACAAGGAAAAAAAATGCAACAGTTAAATGGTTTACAAATTATTTATACCAATTTTATATATCTGTCTTTTATCTATTAACAATCACAAATTAAAATTAATTCTCTCTCTCTCGTTTAGGGCTTAGATCATTGGTTCCCAACTATGATCATGGTAAATATGTATATGGTAAAACGCCTAGTAGTTTCTAAATTAAACAATTACGTATGCACATCACTGATCGCGGTACATTAATAGGCAATGGTATGGTCTTTCAGGCACATTTAACAAGAGTCCTTTCACTACAAAAATGTCTTTTTTTTTTTGAGATAAAGTTATAAGACGTGCGCGTCATCACCACGCCTGCTTATAACAACACTACACAACCTGCATGTTATTGCACTGCGCTCGCGATCTAGAGATTCAAGACGTCTAACACTTTATACAATAGATCTAACACTTTGAAAAAATCTAGATGTCTATGGTAACTGGCCCACTTAATAACAGTCTAAAAAAGTCCATGTGACTGCCGTTTCCAAACAAGTTTGTTACCAACCAGCATTACGCTAGTACATCACGAACCGGCTGACTTCTCTAGCGATGTTCTATAATGATAGACAGTGGTATGACCCAATTTGTGAGCGAGCGCGTTTGTTTTCACCGCGTCCGCTTGCGAAACCTCTTCATATGGGTCGCATTACCGCCACTATTAATCAGGCCCGGCTGGGTTGTTATTATATCTATATTTAAAACGCTCCGTCCGTTGGTCTGTCGCAACGGGGACGTTAGAAAGCGACTTAGCGTGGAGCTTCCTAACGCTTGTGATGTCAGTTACGTTGGTTTTATTACTTCTATCCGATTGTTGTATTGCAAAAACAACTGATTACTTAATATTTAATTGTAAAAAGTTACCCTAATAAGAGCTTTTGTTTGAACGTTTTTTTTTTCTTTCTTGAACGTTAATCATAGTCGTGTTGTTCGTGTGGAACAATAGTTTTATAAGAAATGCTCATGATTTAGTTGTCTTTTAATAGTAAATGCAATGCAGTATTTGTTCCATTACTCTCTTGTAAAGATTTGATCAAAGTCAAGAGTATTGATGTATTTTTAACCAATTTATTACATTGATAATGATTTTGTTCTTAACGGTAATTGTTGAGTTCACCGGCCCGCAATAATGATCGTACAGTAGACCTCGCAGATTTTCCCACCGCCTCGGCAACATTGGACTAGGCGCGAAGCATCTCACGCTTTTTGTCTCATGCACTGACCCGCTCATTGTGTCTAAAAAAAGTAACGCCGCCAACAATGCAACATTCGGAATATTCAGCCTCAGCTTAATTTCAATGGTAGCGTAAGAAAATCTTAAATGAATCGTTTCTAGTGAAACAATAAACGAAACTTCACGGTCTATTATCGTTGTGAAGACAAAAACTGTCGTATACAAATCGAATTGACGCGAACAAAAAGCGTTTTGTAATAGGACTTATTTATTTTTATTGATTCATTTATGCTCTGTTGCAAAATCTGTGCATCTAGATGCGCTAGTCATCCCGGGTTGTTGGAAAATAAGAGAGAGGTGCAACGGGCTAATAGAATAATAAAACATAATTCATATATACTGAGATAATTCAAACATAAAGGCAGTACATATTACTCATTAAACTTTTATATATAATAATAATAATATCATGGGACATCTCACACATTGCTATCTGATCCCAAATTAGTCAGAGCCTGTACTATGATAACCAGACAACTGATATGAATACATAAATACTTTCTAAATACATACTTATATAGATAATTAACAACCAGACACAGAACAGATATCTTTGCTCATTGCACAAATATTTTGTCATGTGTGGGAATCGAGCCCACCATCTTCGACTTTGCAGCCAGGAGTACTAACCACTACACCAACGGATCAGTTTTGACAAAATAATATTTATGAAATTGACGTAATGAAAAGAAATCCATTTATAATACATAAAACATATCGGTTTACATATCAAACAAACATATACATAAGTTTTAAGTAAAGAAAAAATTGACAATCCGAGGAAGCCGTACTCCTTATAGATGAGTTTAGCAGGGACCTGATGATAACGACCCTTTTACCCATAACAGTATTATGCCACAATTGTTTTTAACTAGACAATACGATACTACTTGGTTCCGTTGCTCTCGACACACAGCGATAAAAGATATCTCTGCGCCACAATAATTATTCTGGGAACATTGACCTTCACAACGAAATAAAGTATTGCTTACGCACTACTGAATAAAGCTAAAAAAATACCACAACGTTGCCACTACTGAAAAACTGTAGAATTGTAGTAGTAGTTTAGATTCAGTAGTGAATTGAATATTGACTGAATAACTGCAGTATAGTTGCAGTGCAGTGTTCGATAATAAGAAGGAACTATTCTGCAATTATTCAGTAGTGGCAACTTTGTGGTTCTTCTCCAAGCGGATTTTTTATAATATAGGAGGCAAGCGAGCAAGCGATTGGATTACTTGGTGGTAGACGACCACCGCCGCTCATAGATATTTGCAACCTCAAGGGATTTGAAAATGCGTTCGGCCTTTAAGGTGCTCACGTTTTTAGGTTATCTTAGGGTTAGAGAAATAGGAATAGGGTTCTGCATAAAGGATGCATAGCTGCAAAGAGATAAAGAAGTTAAGTAACCTGCTATAACCACAGCAAAAAGGACAATTTTATTACATTGAATAGTTATTGTTAAAGGAAACAAGTCATATAAGAAAAAAATTAAAGTCAATTCCTACTTAGGTCAACAATAATGTTTTTCTCCCATATAGAACTAAAAATAATCAATTAATCTTAATTAATGAATTAATATTTGAAAGTGTCGAACATCAAGTAAAAGATTAAATAAAATGTATTTGAACTTGAGTGGATGGATAAAAAGTATTTTATTAACGATTGAAAATCTGAACAAGATATACAGGGTGAGTGTGAAATGGTAGGAATTGAATAAAGCAACGAGACGAGCAAATCGTACACTAGATGGTAAGCGTCGGGATCCGATGAAGCTTATAGAGCCGCATAGGCTGAAAGCATCAATGTCAGTCAAGATAAGATATAAGGTGGTAAGCGTCACGCCTGCCCATAACAACAGATAGGCACACAGCATGTCCGAGCAGGTTCGCTCGTCTCCCAGAGAGATCCATATAATATATGGCTTGACTGGCCCGTTGGCGTAGTGGTTAGTGCTCCTAACTGCAAAGCCGAAGGTCGTGGGTTTGATTCCCACCCAGGGCAAAATATTTGTGTGATGAGCAGAAGCATTGGTACTGTTACAGGGTGTTAATTATCTATATAAGTATAAATGTCAGTGGTTCTTAGTACAGACTCTGCCAAGTTTGGGATCAGACGACCGTGTGTGATGCCCCTTGATATTTAATTTAATATCTCTAGGCCCAGCAATGACAGCCCAAGACAATGCAGTGGTCTGTCGCTTTAAAACCTTAGGCCTCTGTAAAAGAAACCTACCTTTTAGGCTCCTTTTGGAGAGTCTACCTGTGGTATGGGGAACCTAATTACAAAAGCATAAATTAGCATGATTACTCGTCATATTGATTTTATACTTCTATGGGGCGTTTTGTTAAGTAGCACACAAACAGACAAACAGGTTAAATGTCAACGATTTGTCAATTTTTTCGGTTTCCTCTTATTATACTTTAATGCTACTGTAATAACGGGTTCAATTAGATGGAGAAATAAAAAAAAATAATAAAAAATTGTACGAATCGTTATTGTATACGAAAAGGCACAATTTGAAACATGTTTCCTTGGTTTTGTAATTGAACATGTATGGCCTTTGCTACTTGTTATTAAATATTCGCATGGCACAGAAAAAAGCTATTTTAGGGTTCCGTATCTTACTTATCCGTATATTTTTCCTTCCCCAACCAACCGATGGATATATGAAATTATGTATACTTAATTACAATTCATTTGAGATTAGTTTGAAACCGAATTACATTATTATCAGATTATACTGACAGATTCTTTAAATTTTGAAGGTCCAATTAATGTCAAATTAAAATAAAGAAATGGCCAACAAGGGTTAAATTGGAATTAAAAATGTTTATTATTTGCGCATCAAATTACATCGAAGCAGTAAAACAGCACGATTTGAACCGATTCATACTGATGAAAACAGAATGTATTAAGCAAAGTTTTCGGTTATTACCAATAGCCAATATGTATTTATATTTTACTGTTCGTATTGCTTATTTATCATTTCTCATCTTTTACTCTATTTGTCCACCTACCCAATCATCTCTGTACCACCTAAAGGTTGGCTGGCAGATAATGCCATTGGCATT
>DWHQ01000300.1:0-15287 GCA_018247955.1 Eurytides marcellus marcellus | reverse complement strand
ATAGATTCACTCATCTTCACTTCTGTACGAAAAACAAATAAAAATCACACATTTTTCTAATTTTAATTTGGGATTATCTATCTATTCTTATTAAAATTTAATTTTTCAATGATACCAAAATCAGCCAGATAAAATAGTTTATACATACTATAATGCAAGACTTTTTCCCCCAACCTATTAATGACAAAATTCACCCCGCATCTCAGTTGATATGAAATTGCAATAGGGGTTTTAAATTTTTATTCAAGATTTTATGTAGCCAAAAGAATTTTAATTAAAAATAATTTTAGTATACATAATTTTCGATATATTTATATTGTTTTTATGTTGACTTTTTTCGGTTGTGACATATTGCTGAAATAATATTAAAAAAGACAAGTTTACAGTTTTGCTTGGATATCCCACCAGAGTACTGGTTTATTCAGTTTAAGAACCACGCAGTGAAATAGGTTAATGTAAAACCGATACTGTAAAGTTGCTCTCTTTGTACGGAGAGCCAATGAACTCGGAATCTTTCTCAAAAAAGTTTTATTGTTTAAGTACTAAATGCATTTAAATTTTAGAAGCGGTTAAAAATTGATACAGGAAAAATTACACTTACTTAGATAACATTGTTTGCTATCAATTTAATTCTAGAGTGCCTGGGCGGAACATCCTGTATAGATATGTCTAACAGTTTGAAATAAATAAAAATATTCTGACTTTGAACTTACATTTTGTCATTTATTTGTCTCGGGATAGCAATTCTGCTTCGAGAACCATTCTCTTTGATATTTTATTTCAAACAGTTGGTAATTGTCATCATATTTAGAAAAGTTAAGTAAAAAGTTTATTTAAAATTATAGCATTACAAATTAAGCTGTCTAAATATTTAGCAATAAATAGGTTTTCATTTTAAGATTACTTTGAATGATACAGACTATTATATCCAGTTTTAGTGTATTGATGTGAAAGAACTGCACTAACCATAGGAAATAAGAAGAATTATACTGTGCTTTGTAAAAAGAAAAACGTTGGTCTACTACGAGCTACCAGCGACGTGTAAACTTACAACCTGTTGTAGCACTACTTTAACTGAAGTCAAGAGGAAGTTTAGTAAATGATTGTTTATTAGACTAAATGTTTTTTTAAAGAGGCAAATGTATTTTATGCGTACGTTCCTTTAACTGCGATAGAAAAAATGTAGCCGAAACGTATTACACATATACGCATATACGTATCACGCTTTTTTTATAAACAATTGTTGAGAAACTTATGAAATTCCATTTAACAATATATAGAACGCTTGTACATTTCAATTTCATTAAGAGCATTATTTTAAAGTCCGGCGACATTGCACCTGAGCTCGGAGAAACGTTGGATTTACGTGATTAGATTGCATACTAATACGGCGAGACGATAAAAGTAATGTTGCATTACCTTTCTATCGAATTGACAGTGTTTACATATTGGTCTTCATTGGCATAATTCTAAAAGTATTAATTAATCCCAATTAACCTATATCTCTTAGCAGGCAGTAACAGCTGAAATAGGGTTAAATTAAATAAAATGATTTTATTTCGACCTTATCTGAAGTTTGTGGCTTTTTTAATACCACTATAATTATATTAAAAACAAATATATGGACAACAATATATAAATAAGTGGTAGATTGAGTATGTTAAGTATGTAACTCAAGTCATATATCTGCAGTTCCGCTGGTTTTAATGATAAAAATTTCTTTAAATATGTTTAGTAGTTTATGAGCTTAGTGTATTTGTTGTATGTAAAATTAAAGTTCAATTAGGAAATAGTAAACAAACATATGATTAACAAATATAAAACTCGTAATTAATTAATTATAATTGTTTTTGCGATTTACAAGGAATAAAATTGTATCATACGTATACGATTTTTAACAGGAATTTAATGAGAATATTATTTTTAGCTGTATTTTGCACGTAGTTCATAATAACATTATTTCAATATGAGTGGAGAGTTATTAATAATTAATAATTTATTGTTAATAATAAAAGCAAAACCTCCCTTAAATATTTTCCCTAAAATTATTTATATCACTTGTAAAATTTCTGAAAATGTAACAAATCTTCTAGAAGGCAACCTCGATTTCTCAGGTTATAATAACCCCGCATAGCCCTTTTCTGATGAATAAATACCGAATCTATCTCAGTAGCATTACTCCATAATAGGATGGCGTAAGACAGAACACTATGAGAATAACTAAAATAAACGAGTCTAGCTGTATCAATTTTTTTAGTATATTGTATTATCTGTATTATCATAAATTTTAACAGAAAATTTTTATAAAAATTTATATTCTTTTTGACACATCTTCACGAAGAATGACACTTGATTCGCTCGCTCTTAAATTCAATATCGATGACCCGTTTTGTCAAGCCCATCTTGCTGTATTAAGAAGCTCGGTAGGGTGAAAAAACAACTTTGGCTAAAGTGCTCGAGTCACGTAATGACCTTGAATAAAAGTCGTTCTTTAGGTGAAAGAGAACAAACTTATTCAATGTGGAACAAAACATCACAGTAAATAATTATATAATGAAACAGGTTGTTTACTATAAAAATATAAGTTAATAAATTTATTTGCAATTACAATTAAAATTTATTTACAGTTCGCAGACTAATTATAGTGTAAAGAAATTTTAGAGGTCATTAACGAAAACTTTAAATACTTTAACCAAATTGATAACGTTTTGTTTTTCAAATAAGTGGTTAATCATGTCCATCATTATCCAAGTTTTTTAAACTTTATAATTTTTGTATCATAACAACATTTCTACCATCACTCCTTAAAAATAACAACGTTTTATCAATGTATTTATAGTTTTTAAAACATTAAGGTTATAAGGGTGGAAATGATTAAGGTCTACATTTGTAAGTAGCTACAATGTTATGATATCTAAATGTATCTGTTAAAAGTAATAAAATAATATATCCACATCAATGTTTCAATGCAGATTTCTTTCCGGTTTTTCGCAGAACAGCCTAACGAAACGTTAATGAAATAAAAATATTTTTGAGTTTTATTAGAAAAGTAATAGACATGGTAAATATTCGCAAAGTATTCATAAAATACTAAATAAAATTGTACTGGGTCGGCACATAATCATATCTAATTATAGACTTATTTTTCTATTATTTAATGTAACAGAGAAAAAGGAATTGTGAAACATTGACGCTGTTACGAAGTGCGCTTTAAATTTGAATTACTGCAAAAGGAAATAGGGATGCGTCATACCTATTTCGCAGTTTAATTCGAAATAGCTTTGCGTGTGAATCCGTGCTAACAACTTGCTGCCACGGGCTATGCAGTTTACAACTAGTCGTTTGATCAGTGACCTTTGACGGTTTCTCATTAAGTCTACGGATTCGTATGTATTTCACGTTGCAAGGATAAATTATCTTCTAAAATGGTTATATATTATTGTTTTCTCCATCAACGTTACCCTTTTATGAAAATGTACATTAGATTTGAAACAAAAATTAATTATATGCGACGGTAAATATTACAGTTCCATTTCGTTACTTAACATTGAGACTTTCGACTTTGAATAACCAATGTATAACGTCATCTGTTCGTTGAGCACTTAATTTGTTGCAATCTTATCTGAAATATGTCATACAGCAATTCAGTCTGTTGTTAAGCGATACATTACCATAACATCACAATGCCACGCAGCGTTTTGAACTACACGAGTTGGAACCTGTTTTTTCGTCATCCAGAAACGTATGATGGTTTACCCTGTGCCCAGCAATTACGCTGGCGACATTGTACTTTAGTCTAGAATATAGTTATGCTTATATATTATTTTTTGGCCGGTAGAATTTACAAAGTAGTACAACTTAGAAAAACTATGTTGTGAAAGTGCCTTATTTGCCACCATTTTTACGTATATGAAAAAAAAATATTTTTGTTTCTGTACTTACTTCGACTAAAATTCCTAATATAATATAAATAGTACTTGATGCTACGGTAATTATTTCTACGTTAGCAGTTAAGGAAGAATAAGTTGCACAATACTTTGTTATATCTAATTCGTTTGTTGTCTAATGAATATTCTAATTTTAAGGATGAAAAATTGAAAAATCAAAGTTTATCTGTAGACTAAATCTGTCTGACTAAAATATAAGTGTGCTTATAATAAATTTAAGATTAAGATAACTCATAAGTTTAAAAAAAAAAGGTAAGATACAATTAATGCTATAACAATTTAATTCAATGAATTTACTAGGAGACCCTGCTAGAACATTGATGATTTAGTTCCGGTGGTTGGTTTAATATATATATTTAAAAATCTTAGTTCAATTTAAAGACTGCATGTAGCAGTCGTTTAGCCGGTGGAGAAAATATCCGCAATATAAATGGAGTGTATTTAATTGGTTTCTTAAACACGTATCGAAAACTTTGTAATACTTCCAACGCAAACACACAAACAGCACTTAAAAATCAAGAAAATAATAGTTGTAGCATTTCAAAGGACCTTGAAATACCAAGTCTATTGGATATAAAATTATTCAAAATATAAGTGAAGTTATTATCAATAGTTAGTATTTTTTTTATTATCAATAGATTTATTTTTTGATATTAGTATTTAGAACAGCGTCTCCAGAATGTGACCTATTTTCTAGAAGTGATCTGAGACAAATACGTTCATAAATTAAATGTGTCGATAGTAAACCGTAAGTGTAAATAGGTCGCGTGGGATCATTTAAGCATTGGATAATTCGTATACGAGGTTCTATTTCACAGCAATTCCGATTGGCGTTGGATAAGGCGTTTGCCAAAGGCGTTCTGTGAAACAATTCAACTTTTTATGTCTGATAAAAACCTTCTTTGTAATAATTATTTTGAAACCATCGTTTTCTACAAAGCCCCTTTTTCATTTCATAAAATTATTTTACGAATACATTAATATTACACTTATATTTTAAATATAACAAAAGGGTTTAGGTTGTTTCTTTTTAGGCAGCCCCGGAAAAGCGAATCCAATTTTTATTCTGTACAAACATAGTGCATGGGCCATAAGGATGATATTGGCTACTTTACATTACCGGAAAGGAATTGTAATTCCGGTTGAATACATAATAAGTTTAAATTGAAATTAATACGAGCGCCGATAGGTAAAGACTAGCATATCAATAAAAATGTTGCACTCCTAACAATAGCATAGCGCATGGCGATCGACTGTTACGGCCAAGTGTGCTGCTTTTTTCGCATGCGGATAAATGTTGAAACATGACCCGGAATATATGTAACACTGCGGTTACATGACTAACCAAACGGCTGACCGCTGGCGTAGAAAAGACATATAATAGTTGTAAAGCTAGGAATAGTTTCAGTGGTCATCTTAAAATGTATCGTTTAGTACCAAGGTCGCTGTGACATTAAATTTTGTTCCGCCTTCTTTAGACCATTTTATATTAATTATTGTTTTTCAATGCCTTAAATTTAACATATACTTTATTTTCTTTTTTACATGTTTATCACAGGCTTTTCGTATATTCACTTTCAATAACTTGCGCTAGTAAAAATTGCTCTTTATCTTAAAATAAACAGCGTCGGTGATAGGGTAGTAATAAACGAGTTTATGATTAATACATATATGTAATAAAGTGACTAAATTTAGCTCAACGTGCTAATAATGTATCCTTTTTGCAAGTACATATAAATTATATTTTTGTATTAAAATTCATAATAAGTCTTTAAGGCTTTTGATAATCGAGTTGCATCGGTTATTATCGTATATGTCTCTTTACTTTAACAATCACGGAGGTGAGTTGGTTGCCTTAATTTTTGGTAAAATAAATACAAACCATCGCATGAAAGCATCATGTATTCTTAGGATTTTAGAAAAAGGCTTTCTTTTAGAAAGTATTATTACTTGTATAAATAGTTTAAACTAACAACCAAGAAACTGATAAATTAGAATATATTATCGCTCTTGACTTAATATTGTGATGCGTATGAATTATTTCTATTTTGTCGCGAATAAATGTCATTTAAATATTACATTTGTGAAGAATTAATTTTTGAGTACTCGACGAACAAGAAAGATTTCTGAATTATCTTATGACGAGTATATCATATCAAATAAAAAGGGGAGAAAATTGTTGGGAGTAACAAAGCGTGTTTCATAATTTTCATGAATTCGAATGCGTCATATATATGGAGTCGTCAACTGCAAACTAATATTGTTGCCTCTTGAAAATTTAAAGTGACAGCTTCTTACAAAGAAGTATGATTTCATCAGCACTCTGAGAGTATGCCACTTACTGCAATTTATACTGTCATGCTCAGGTCAGGTCAGGTTTGTATTTAAAAAAAAAAGAAAAAACTTTTTTCAATGAGAAAAAAGAAAATTATTCTTTAATAAAACTGTGATACATTAGAAATAGACACTTCTTAATGTTGTTGGCATTTTTTTCAATACATATTACAAATATTATTTAAGTTAAAAATCACACAAGAAAAAAATTGATCTCCCTTTCTACCCGATCGTACAAGAGAAATTAAATGTTATAAAGAAAAATAGTTTGATCACGGGCATAATCAAAATAGCCATATCTATATATTATTAATATGTGGAACTAGCAAGGAATTCGCAATGAAAGCACTTAATGGACAGAAAGTTACCACATTCCATTAATACCCACTGTGATTAGAAGTTGTTGATATCCCAGAACAGTAGGTACATAATTTACATTTGTCTCAATTATATTTAAGTACAAAATTAAATTACACAACACAAAAACTGTTATATATTTGTATATAAATAGATTTGTATATTTTATAAAATTGATTTACAGTCAGTGTGATTTTTTGCTGTTCATCTTTAGGGCATCATGAGGTATGAAGAGTTATAAATAATAAAATATATGTTTTAACACGTTATGTTATTAAATTTATTTGAGCCAATATTTATCGTAGTCGAATTATGATGTAAGAATAACAATTACTAAGTAAGGTCTAATTCTAAAATACAACCAAACCATGGAATAATAGCAAAAATGTTTTTAAATATATATCCATTATTAATCATCTGACACTATGCTCCTAACCGTAAATTGTAGTTTATTTAAAATTAATACTTTCACTAGAGTTTTGAAGTGCCATTGGATGTTTGAGTTTCCGTTATTGCCAGAAGAATGCCCAAACTTTTCCTCGTAGGTAGTTCCTTTTAAAAAGAAACTAAACGTACGAAATCCGGAGGAAACATCTGTTACGCAGCGAGCTTCCCCGAAGCGCGGATTATGAATTTATTTCAGCTATCTCGAGCTTATATCGAAATTTATATTTAGATATGAAATCTTATTACGGTAATTCAACCGAAAGAGTTCGCTTAAGATAAATGCAATAGCAAACTTCAAAGAACGCTACATCTTCGATGCATTTTACTACTTTATTTTTGCATAGACAATTTTACCAAAATGTTAAGAAAAATTATGCATGCTAAAATAGCGGGATGTTTTTTAAGATTTAAAAATATACGAACTTGCCAAATTACGTTCGTTAACAAAAGCAAATATGCTTGCTGATACAAACTAATTAATTTTCAAATTGTGTGAAACATATCAAAATTATCTAACAACACGTTGTATTTAAATATATTAAGACTCCACTGCTTGAATGCCTTCATTACCATAATGTTATACGCCCATCAAAAGAGACGCGATGGGTCGACGTCAATGCTGCGAACGATTAGTCTCGCTGTAATTTACGACACCATCGATAAGTGACCACCAATCTGCGAAGATTATTACATTACCAACAACTATATATTTATATGTGAACTTTATACCCCTTTAATAGCCTATTACACTTAGTGAGCGCATATTAAAGGTATTTTTATGTGTGCATTATTTTCACTGTTTACGTGTATACTTTTAATATCAAACAGGTGATTTAAGAAATCATAATGTAACGCTCAAAAAACAATATTATTAAATGAATCAAGAGGTATACTCGTTTAAGAGAACCGCCTTCGGTCAGTAGGGGATCGCTAGCAGATGTAATATACCACAATAAGTCACATATATCGTAAACTACCACGTCCACTTTGAATAGCTTGTACCAGCTAATTTACACCACGTAACACCTATAATTACCCGTTAGCGTTCGGTTTCGGAAATGACACGACACATGAAGTGTTTCATTGAAGAAGCAGCTCCATTACAACGTGATAAGTGTCATATTCGCTGTGGCGTTGTCAACAACCTGCGGGCCAGTTCGTCGTACAATGTGTCACCGTTCATTTGGCGGAAGCCGGCAGTTAAACCGAAGCGCGGTCATCTGCCGACCCCTTGCCGACCGCGCCCACGCCCACTCCGATGCCGCGAGCTTTTTATCGCCGCTGCGATGTCTTTTTAAGTGGACACCGGCGGTTCAAACAACGCAAGGAGACGCATTTACACCTCACCCGATGAGAAAACGTCCTTTGTCGATTATTACCCAAAAAAATAAGTCTTACCCGATGACAAAACGTCCTATGTCGATTAATAAGCCAAAAACAAGCAGTAAAGCATCGACACCGTTCCTCCTTTACAAAGTAAACAAAATTGCAAATATTTACGTTTCTGCAATTAACTCGAAGTTCATGTTTTTTTTGGGAATAGTGCTTATAAGTTATGCACGTATGTAAGAAGATCCTAACCCACGTTTTTAAGTCGTAAGTCTACTATCTTCTTGTAATCAGTTAGGCCACCACCATCAAAAATTTTAATTTAAGTTATAAATCAACCGCTATATGTACTGGATATTTTTTGGCCAGTTTGTGTAATGGTAAGATGCCTACAAAACCGATGGGCGTGGGTTCGTTTCCACTCTGGACAAAGAAATAGGCTTTCCATTCCTTTATTCTCCTGTACTGCCTTATCAATCTAATAAAAACCACTATTTTTATATTCAATTAAGATGACTTTTTCAATCAAAATATTATGTCTTAATAAAATTAATCACTCAATAGGTTCTTTAATTAAAATTGTTATTAAAATTCGAACATCTATTTAGAAACTTGCACCCAATAACGTCAACTCTCTAAGTTAAAAATGCTTGTGGCGAGGTCACGTCAATTAAAAAAAAATATTATTTACCAATTTCATCCTAGTACGAATATACTACAAAAAGAGAGAGGAATCCTCCTATCTGATATCCTGCGTGCTTTGGAACTGCTGTCCATGGTACGTGGTATTATTTAAAGGTAATCATTTTCGGTCTTCACATTGTAAAGTGATCAAGCAAACAGATCACACAAATTAACGTGATCACGCAAATTAACATTATTCAAACATCATTAACTGTGTCGGAGTAGCCTCTTTTATATAAGTTATTAAATTATGCTTGAAGATTTGCACTTTGTCATAATACATACATGTAGTATTATATTACCATGGGGCTCAACTTTTTTTTTCGATAATTCAAAGAATCCTTTATTCTTATCAAATAAAAAATATAAAGTGGCGGAAGCTAAAAGTCCTTGTTTGCCAAACGGACGGTAATTATGGCGGATTAATCCTTTTGTGAATGGCAAAAACTTATTGTTTCCCCCCAAACGAGCGAGAGGCAGCCATTAGTCAAGCCTTAATGATATCGTTACACGAACAAATCGACCGACGCCCGCCATCGGTTCGGTTCGGTGGATATTTTTTAAGTCCGACCATCTGTCGCGGAGAGACACCGAGAGGGTAATTTTATCCACAGAAGTGAGCTGTATCCGTCTCAAAGTAACATGTGGACGCGAGGAAGCGGGAGTTTAAAGGGGTCGCCTCGATGATAGACCTCCATTAGTGGAGTGACGATTTGACGGTTTCAAGACGCTGTTAGGCGGCGATGACGTGACTTGACGCCTTGCACCGCTTTCACACGATTTCGGGAACCCGAATGGTGCGAGCTTTACGTAATCGACCTATCCTTGCTATACACAAAAATCTGGCGTTTTCCCGATGTTTTATTGCAATAAAACTTGTGTCAGCTGTAAGCGCATTCGCAAAGGAGGTGATGAAAACGATATAGGAAAATACATTTTAAAGGGGTGCATCGCATTCGCCTGTTGTTTATAAAACTTCAATACCATAAATTGTTTTTTGGACAAATTGAGAACTAAAATTTTTGAAAGTGATAACTTTTTGTGGGAGGGTCATTTCGTAACGTAACGCGTAACGGGACTCTCTGGTTTCAGTTGACAGCTAATTTATCACTTTTGTCGGGCATCCAACACACTTTTAAATTTTTTTTTAATAAATTTTTTGTTTTAGCTTTTCTAGACGAAAAACTTCTATAAAGTTCAAGACTATGTTAACGTGAGGCTACACGAAAACATACTTGCACGACGCAAACACTCGACTAAAAATC
This sequence comes from Eurytides marcellus marcellus, assembly GCA_018247955.1. Lineage (NCBI taxonomy): Eukaryota > Metazoa > Arthropoda > Insecta > Lepidoptera > Papilionidae > Eurytides > Eurytides marcellus. The sequence goes on along the minus strand of DWHQ01000300.1, from coordinate 4,924 downwards.
CAGTTTCAGATACATCACTGTTTGAATCAAAAACCGAAAAAAATATCCAAACGGAACTCCGTCTGCGAGGGAAAAAGGACATCCTCCGTCAATAGGCACCATAACTAATCATCGGGCGAACGCAAACGTTTTTATTCAAATTCCTCTCCATTCATTTGTGGGCCATTAAGGACCGGTTAATTTTACGAGTGCGGTGAAGCACTTAAAATTCCACCGGGCGCTGCACAAATCGCACCGGATATTGGAACGTAGTCGCTTCGACGACAATGTCCATTTACACCTACCGCGATAACATGTCGGGGGCTGCATCGTTCTTTTTCTGTCGCAGCGTCCAATAAGTTAAAGGCCCTTTCGGATTCTGATGTCTCAGTAAACATTACTCTTATAAAAACATCCACGTACATTACATCAAAGTGGCGTAAGTAAAAGACAGTCTTCATGTAATCGAGTCGATTCGCTTCCAAACTAAGGAAACAAAGTCCTCGATCTGGTTATAATAATGATAATTTAATTTTTTTGCAATTTAAAAAAGCTACCTAAAACCTTACAATAAATAAGATAGAAATATGTTAAAACGGCTTTTACACAAATAAGTTTCACACAGATAAACGCCCAGACCCGATACAATTATTTGTAGTTCATACAAATATTTGCCTCGACTAGGAATCGAACCCACGACCTGCGACGCTGAACTGATGCCTTAGCAATTGCGCCAAACGGATCACCAATGATGGTGGTAATAAAATTGATAAAGAGGCATAGCTAGACGTTATGATATATTCTCATAAATCTTTTTACGTGTTTGCTGTGAATGCATTCCCCGTTTATACTTTGTTATTTGTCAATATTCTCAATTATCAATAAATAATGTTATAAATTATTAAATGCATAAATATATTGATTTCAATCAAAACTTTGCCTTTTAATTCTCAATTAAGCCATGCAACATACCTACAATGATATAATACACGTCAGTCTAATACCACAAGGCGAACCGATTGCATTATTGCTATGTTGAACCATAAAACTAGTTTAAGCGTTTATGTAATCTTTGTTTATGGCATAGGAAAAACCAGACAATTTATAGGAGATCGGCGGCAAAACATTAGAGTAAGAACAAGGCTCGTTTCTTCCACAAAACGATGACGAAATTCCAAGGAAAGCGCTCGATCGCGCCGCAGCCTTGACGTGTTTTCCGCGGATCGTAAGTTCGAATCCGGCGTGACTCACCAGCAGGTGATTATCCGACCCAGTGAGCACGGAGCGTCTAAGACTGATCAAGGCACCACACATTACGCACAGAACATAGTATTTTATGCGAGAATTTTATATACGTGTATTATTCGTATATACTCGTACAAATGTATTTGGACTGAGGATTAAAAAAAATAATTACGCGCCAGAAAAGTATCTAAATACAAGTAAAAATTACTTGACTATAGTGACTAAATTGTTCGAATCGTCCCAAAAGTTTTTTAACTACGATTTGTTACATACATTCTTAAATAGACTGTTAAATTGACAACTCTTCCTTGGTTGAACTGAAAACTGCATAAAACTGTCAGCCGATTAAGATTATTATAAAAAATCCATCACAATTTCTTTAATTTTCTTTGACAATAGAGACTAATTGACTTACGTCGAGTGTAAAAAGTACCCAAGAATCTATAAAATAGTATAAAATGGCTATAAAGAACATATTCAAAACGAATATATATCTGTCATCATGTCGCAGAAATTCATAACAAATGAGTATTATACTGAACAAAAATCGTATAACGTGGCGAAAAAACGAGTTATAGCTAACAGCAAACAAACAAAACACATCCGAACGACTTACAAATGTAGAGCGGTGTATATAATAGACCATAAAGAAGATAATGCCCACCTATTTAGACGAAACAAGGCCTGCCGGTGATTCATCGGCGTCGCCTTAACTCAAACTCATCGTTGGGAGCCTTCGCTTGCCCAACCTCCGGCCATTCTTTAGTTCATCATAAGGACTAATTATGGACGCGGCGACCCGGGTGACAGAACCTCTTTCCTTGTAAAGCCCGCCCGTTATGACCGTCTACGGACACCAGCGTATACGGCACGGCGATAACTAAAGCCGCGAAGGAAACTGCACCTTGATGCTTTATTTTTAATTCCGCGCAGCCTATGAATGTGCCAGCTGTGTTGCATACGAAAGAGGTTTTACTTTTTACTGCAATACTTAATTGATTAGTTCTGTTGGTAGCAACATCATCAATAATAATATTTTAAAGGGAAGAATGAGATCGTGTGGTATATAATAATAATGTCCCGCCCGACCGATTCCGGCCTTCTTGGCCGACGGCGGCCAATCTACAAGCGATCAAACAATTACGCGGGATATATTATAGTGCATAAGCGTTTGCACTCACTCTTCCTTTACTCTCATAGCCCAATGGAACAAATATCCGACACGACCGGTAAGAGGCCAGGCGCAGAGGTGGTGTCATTAGCGACTCGTCCAAACCACCACTAGATAGCTTCGACAAGTAGCCAGGACCGTCATTTTAGATGCCCTTCTTAACCTATCATCTTTCCTTAGGCAATCGGGTGATCAGTCCATAATTGTCTAACCCAATTAAGAAGCAACACAAAGTCATTGCCCCTCACGGGACTCACACCCACGACCTCCGATTTGTAAAGCGGGGGCCTGTACTAATATTCCACGGAGGCAGTCAAGTGTGTCATATATAAATAAATCTATTCGGGTTCGTTAAATCGACTAGCTTGTCCACCTGGACCTAAAAAAGAGCCTATATACCTATGTAGGAAGCACTACAGAATGTGTTTGTATACTTGTATTCGTATTCTTTATTGCAAAGCAGTTAGCTAGCATTACTGTCTCCTCGTTTAGAGGACAATGTTTGCCCTTTTAGAAACTAATGGGCAAAGGTACAATATCTTACGACGTGACAAGGAGGTGTACAGTGCAGAGCCAAGCAGTTTCAAATTACTTAGTTAGTCTAAAATTGGATAGCACTGTGATCAGCTTCGACTTGCTTATTTAGGCACTACATCTCTGAATATAAAAAAGTAAGCAATTAAAGGGATGGCACAAATATTAAAAACTTATGCTTTTTGTTAGCTAAGTGAACTAGTAAGTTTTCGATTCGTTACAACGCTCGTTGTAAACCATCACGTATCATTTCCATTCTCACTTACTGCTCTTAACGCTCTCTTTCGTAAAAAGTAATTCCGTTCTAACTTTTTGTAAACAATCCGGTTTTTTGGTTTCAAACTTATTTTATTTATGTAAAGTAATGTAAAGCTACACGAATTTGAAAAATTGTCAATATACTAATATAATAACAATCAGGTTTTGTCGGATAGCCATTTTATATAACATTAATGACGTCTAAATAGAACAGCTAGTGTTAAAAAATTGTTAAAAAAAGTGCGATAACAAAACAAGACGGTCAATGGATTCCAATGCACGTGGGCGGTCTCCAACTCGGTATGTGTCACAAATCGAGTTTTTAATTGAAATAAGTATAATATTAGGGTACTAATAATATCATTGTAATTCGGTTTGAGTTATTTTTTTTGTAATAATTGTGATAATTGTAATTAACATAATTAGTGGTTACAGCTAGAAGTTTATACAACTGCACTGCTAGGCCAAAAGGTTTTCAGCAATGAAAATTAAAAAAGTTCTACCAAAAGACCTGCAAACGCCAATTCATTCGTTGTTAAATGAAACTCACCGAAAGTGAGAAAATATCATCCGATAGTGGGGAGAGACTTAAAATTAAAAAACTACGTCGTTCCTGCCATCCCGTATGCCGTGTCATGTCCACGTAATTGCAACATGTGCCATGCCCGGCCACTCGATTGCGTCGTCTCAAATGGGACATTTAACTGTCAATTATCAGTGGCCGAGTTGCAGCGATAAACAATCGAGCAGCGCCGTTGTCGGCTTTGATGAATCGGTCCGCCGCCCCCCCACTAATGCATTGTGCGTGTGAAATGAATTTCCGACGCATCGTTCATATCGTCTCTATTTAAGAACAATGGGTCATACAAATCGATTAGCTCTAAGAATCCTTCTTTGTCATGTTAAGTTATCGATTATATTTCAAAAGAGTCGTCAGTCCGTCCCGCGCTCCAGCTAGGAATGGATCATACAAAGCACTAATTACATTTTAAATAATAAAATATGACTGTTGGTCCGAATACGATTTTATCAAATATGTTATTAGTGAGATGGAGAGTGACATAGGCTTTATTAATACCGGACAATATAAAAAAAAACAACGAAAAAAAAAGAAAAAAATAGCCCTTTAAGATCGATTATGATAATGATCTGTTAGATTTACGCTACTTATTATACACAAGCGAATTCAACACATAATTAAAAAATATATAGCTAATTTGCGGAATTTATTGCGTATTTCAAATTCCCGATGTGCATGAGCTTATGGTATCTTGAAGTGTTGCTTTTATCCAATCGATTTCAACTAACTGTTAACACTGTCTTTAAAGTAAAACAATTAATTTGACTTGAAAATGAAACAAGGCCAGATGAAAACCGTTAAAACAATTTCATCTAACCGTAACGGTGTGTTAAATATCTGTGAAATCGAACGAATACTCATAATTACTATTTCACCGTTTAATTGAAAATCAAAAAGAAAAATTTAATGATATTGGATCCTATCCTGAAGAATAAATCTCATCTTACAAAACTCGATGACAATGTTTTTTTTTTATTTATTTATTTCCAAAGTTTACAGTTATACACAATACATTAAGTATTGTGATTAACCGTGCGCGACAAACTTTAACGTTTGGTGTCGAGATGCGCTCTTTTTTAAAACTATATTAACTACCTAATAAATACGAATCATAACAATATACATATTACTATACAACTATACATTCACATACGCAC
>DWHQ01000299.1:0-15288 GCA_018247955.1 Eurytides marcellus marcellus | reverse complement strand
TGAGATGCGAGCATGAGTATTTGTTCTGTGTCTAGGCGTTAATTATCTATGTATGTATGCATTTCAAACATAAGTATTTATATCAGTTGTCTGGTTACCATAATACAGGCTCTACGTAGTTAGGATAAGAAGGTAATGTGTGAGATGACATTTATTTATTTATAAAATCATATACAAACATACTTTAAAAAAGACGGTTAAAACTTTTCTTTTGCGGGCATAATGCTAAAAAAATCACAATTGATTTAATTGCTTAGATTTACGTCACAGAACAAGTTGTAATGATAAACCGATATCTGATAACATTATCGTAGTATTATATAAAAATAAATAACAGACATCTTTACTAATATTATAACTGCAAAATATGTTTGCTAATTTGTTTTTAACTTAAAAAGGTTTTTGAAGTTGTATTGTATCTTTTTACGAGTAACTATTTTATGCAATAACTTCTCCAGGTGTCAACCGATTTTGATGATTATCAATATCAATTTAAAGGGTTTATCACATGGTTAATTCAATTTTAATTTCATTCTTATTGTACCTTAAACTTCAAAGATACGCTAGGTAAAAATCAAAGGGAAAGTATGTCGAGGGTATTAGAGAATTCGGTTTTCACTTTAATTTATTCAGGTAGTAATAAGTCGGTACGAATTTTTGTATCTAGAAAGATTTTGTACCCGTTTAGATATCCTGGTATCCAAATTTGAGGAAGCGATGTTGCGTGCAACATCTGTAATGATTTAAGGATAAGGAGAAGAGGAAGAGTTTCCCTTTTTCTCTTCTCCGGAGATAAGTATAGGGTTCTTGATAGATTAGTTCTTGTCTAATTTCGACAAGTATTAAATGTTAGAAATAAACTTGTTTATGTTTTCTAATAGCAAAAAGTGATTTCGCATAATTCCTTGGATTCAAATAGACATTGTGGATGACCGACACATGCAGCAAGAACGCAGTAATCTTGTTGACATGGAACCTGCGCTAAAAATAGTCCCAACATCGAAGCTAATGCTGGCTATACTTGGAAGGCTCGAACCGTTAGCGATGGGAACCGGCCGACGGCGCCGGCGGCCCGGGGAGTATCGACCCTTCTCCTTTTATTTTTTAATGGGTGCACTGTACATGGCGAAGTATTTACGAGTACGCTATACATGATGAATCATCTTCGTATTACTTCATTCCACCGTGAACATCTCTCTGTACGCAAAATTATTAATTTGCAGCCTCTTCACAGATTGATTGAATTTAAGATTGCTTTATTTATATTGTTTCTTTGCTAATGTTGAGATGTTTATATCTTATATTTTTTGGTATGCACTCTGATTTATTTAACCTCCTTTTAAAAACTAACCAAAGCTTTTATTAAAATAAATAAAATTGAATTTCGTGTCTTTTTATTGTCAGGTATAATGGAGAAAGCAACATTTACAGTAAATGATGTTTGTAGGTATGTAAAGCAGTAAACGTAACGCGGGCAGCCGATACCCCTGCAAAAAGTTGAGATGTGACCCGAATACCCTGTTATAACGGGTTAAACATTTCGACCGAACGTAGCGATACCACTTTCGATTTTTCCCGGGGAATGCCATGTTGTGAATTGCGTCTTGAGGGCGCCAGCGAGCTCCACAGACCTAATTAACCGCTCAAAGCTACTAAAACTGAATCATATTTGGAACTTGAATATGAAACTCTTCATAGTATACTTTATATTCCGCCTTGCACTGATTAAAACCCCCACAATTTTTCATCTAGGGTGTTTATAGGCAAGACCATGAAGGATCCTGCTTTCACACAATTTATCTTTAGGGAAGGCCACGATTGTAGAGCCTTCCTACAAAATTTTTTTTCGAGTGACCAAACCTCTAGACCCCTCGAGTCCGCTGTCTGGAGGCCATAAATAGATTCTGGTCTGCTGTTTCTAAACCCGGGCACAAGTCACAGATTTCCTAGCCACCGTCATCGCATTAGGTTGCTGTACCATTTTCGACCAACGTCTTAACCTCATAAAACATAAATGTGTTTCCTAATTCTTAGATATTATACTATATCATAAAATGTTAATTACTATTTATGATACTTTAATCGGATAGAGATAAAAAAGAAGAATGTGACATACATATGTCACACAAACGATCAAAGCATAAAGTAAAATTTTCTGTTATTTTATAAAAAAGAGTAAAATTAAGGAGAAACTATTTAAAGGAAGTTGAATTGAATAGGTTTCGAAAATATAAATTAAGTTAAATGCAATAATTAAAGTCTAAAGCTTTCTCAAGAATTTACTATGAATAACGAAGTAAGCACGCGTAATATTGTATGAAAACCAAATGTGTAACTTAATACTCTTAAATTTAATTAGTATATGTAAATATATGTTTGTGCACCAGCATAAGAACGGAAGCGATCGTGATAAATACAAGCACCATGAAGCAATGGACGATAGATACGATACGATGAGTTCACTTATTGCGTGGAACATTTCAAAGCTTATGGAAAGCAAACCCAGGATAGACTTGAAGGTAAAACAGAACTTTAGAAACAGAAAAAAATCTTATATTTGTTTCTCTAGTGTCAAAAGACCTTTACAAAAAAAAAACTATCAGACATACAGAAATTCCGACAAGGACTTAAAATTATATCTTAAAAATATTTCTTCATAATTTTAATGTACATATATCGATTTTTCCTTCACCGTTAGGTATGCGGCAAATCTGTATTGAAAACAAATCTATATTGACAAATTTAGATTTGTTTATTATTCATTAATGTTGGATTTTATTCATTAATGAATAATACCTGCCGCATTTAATTTATTGGATATGGAATCACGTTGCTTTAGTATATTGAATTAAAAGCGAGCGTCAGAACACTGAGATGCCTCAGATTTTACGGGTGATTTAAAGTATAACTTTTTTCCAAAAATTGTTCCATGCTATAATGACACAAAGGCCTAACAGACATGTCACTGACTCGAAATATATAAACTTTTCCCGTAGGGGTCCAACTCATAAAGTGGGACTAGCAGTCGCGAGGTAAACGTTTAAATTACTGTGTCATTCGTGTAGTTTAAGAGAAGATGTGATAAGATTGATAAAATAAAGGAACCTAAAATTCGCTTTCTTTGTGGTTTATGGCTTAGGGTGTTAGTAGGATTGCTAATGGCTAATAATTTAAAAAATTAGTAGTTTCATTCTCATATTTCCATAGTTAAATATATTTTATTATTTATCGAGTTAAGATATCTTAACAATCAAATTACTGTATGGGGCAATATTGTTAAGGAGTTATCTGCATATCCCTTATAAAAACTTTGTAGATATAGAAAGAGTTTTCTTAAAAAAAAAAAAACATGAAGCACGTAAATTCCAATGGATGATTAGAGATTACTACTAGTCTGGGATCTAATAATAAAAAGAAAAAAAAAACTATATCGTCACAAAAATTTTGTAAGCAGTTTCTCCAGTTTAAACGTCTTACATGTACTGGTACTGTAAAAATTAGAAATGATATTCCTATACCTTGAAAAAAGAAATAACTGTTATTTATATAGTTGTACAATATTAACAGAATCCATTTCCGTTATTGAACCATGTAAGAGCATGAATAACAAATAATGAATAATGTGAAGCGTAAGCTTGTAGTGGCACGTCACCCCGTTATATGACGGATATCCTCTTACACGACATAAAACAAAACTTTAATACCGTGTAAAGATATATGTAATATTTATAATGTATATATAATATTTTGTCTACATTTATACTGTAAAACTTAAGTAAGTAAAATTCATTGTAAGTCCGATGTTAACAGGGTAGGTAGGTAACATTTCTTACAAGGTTTCATTTTGCCGAGATCCGGGCCATGGTTATGCTTGCTTAGATTTTGCTATCGTATTTGTAATTTAAAAGGTAAAATGTTACCAAAAGTTACACTGATCCAAATAATAAAACACATTGTTTTTTTTTTTATATGTTTAGTAGAATTAGAAAACCCTAAAATCTACCTACCAATTTGTTCTTGGTAATAATGCTTTTAAAAACTCCTAAACTTTTTTAATCATAAAGTATTGTAGGCAGAAATAGCAGCTATGCAAGAGCTCTTGGAGACAAAATCTTGGGACGTTGGTACAGTGGTTTCACATTGCCCTGAGGACCGATATCTCGCTTGCGCTGTCCTTGCGTGGCAGCAGCTAGGCCATGGGGACGCAAACAGTCTGTACCAGTATGTTTCATTTCATTAGATGCGACCTTTGTAAGTGACCGTCACGAAGCAATCGTAATTCCATAATTATTATTATAACCGGCGTTTGTGAAATTGATGCGGGTGCATTTGTTGCCCTAATTTTTTTCCTTTCGAACATGTGACTTTACTCGAATGTTTATTGTAGAATTATTGTCAGATATGTGGTATTTTTAAATGTGAATATGTAATGGATTGGGTTATTCTCATTTAAAAATATGACATATGGTTGACGCCGCATTGCTAGTTATTCTACAACCAAGCAGTTATGTATACACATGACTGTGGTCCGGTTTGACACGCAATATCGCCAGTAGTTACTGGGTATAGACGTATAAAATCTTAAATCTCTCAGTGACGAGCGCAGAGCAGGGCCAAGGAGATTTTGTGCAGGCGTGATGTTTAATATCAGGCGCACGACATGCTTGTTTCTTCATTTTATCTCTAGAAAAAGGTGGGGTAACCGAGCCCGTCATAAGAAAGGCTATGTAACTCCATGAGTGTTGCTTTTGCTTAACTCTTATTATATTTCACCTTGGGGAGTACCATGCCAGTTATTAATTCCAGTTATTTACCGCAAGTTATGTCTACAACAACAAATCATACTTGACAAAGAAATAAACAGCTAATAGATAGCAATAGAAAGTTCAGGGCAGATACAAACATTGTTACGAACAAGCATGTCACTTACCACAGACCCGACATACTCGGTCATTAATAAATTTTGCTGTCTGTAGTAAATTTTCAAAAATAGCTATTGTATTATTTTTTTTTCAGATTTATTCAATCAAAATTAAAGGCAACGTGTGAAAATGAATCCAATTCCAACGTTACGGAGGACATTTACATTGTCAGTACTTCTGAGATTTCCTTCAAACCGGACATAATAGACTCGGACTTTACAAAGCACAAGGAATCGATATTTTCGAAGAGCAGTACCTCTTTTAATTTGGACATGCGTTCCGATTTTGGTCCCGTTGTAAAATTGCCCGGCGATACAAAGATCGTTATGCGTTGCGAGAACACAAATAAACCACGGCTTCCGTCAAGAAAGTGTCAAATGACTCAACATGGCGAGGTCGAAAAGAAAATTAACGCGGTGAGTACCATTTTCGAATAAAGTCGGTTGGTTTTTTTGAATTATCTACGGTGAATTAATAATATGACTGTTCATTATATATTAACTTTTACATTGTAATATCCTAAGTGTAATGTAATGTTGAGCTTACACTAGAATATTGACGTGTAAAAGAACATATAGCTGCTCTAATGCTCCATCTAATTAGCCGAATAATGAACACGATGCTCAATGCTCAATTTTTTACGGCGGTAGAGCCACGCAGCTGCTCCCGCTGCTGATTGGGCCGGCTCGAACCGGATAAGTACCACAACTTCACAGAAAATTGGCGTAAAGTGGAAATGATTTTCCTTCGTTTCGTTCGGCGAGTGGTGAAACCACTGCATAGCTAGTTATTCTACCGCCAAACAGTAACGTGTAAGCACAACAGTGCTCCGGTTTGAAGGTAGTCATCTAGAGCTCGAACCAGGGAAGGGTTTTTCGATTGTAGCTCAAAACCTATTGGGCCTATTTTGGCAAATGAGATGTTAGTCTGTTTATCACAGATTGCTTCTTAAAATAAATAAGACGTTTCGTAAATAATATTACCGCAAATCTAAAAATGGTCAAGGTGAAAACGATCAGTCATAGATTCTAAAAAAAATCTCTCATGAACATTACTCCTAACACCGTTTCAAGTATTCGCAGTAACGTTTCATTAAATGGAAATGTTGAAATAATGTTCTAGTGAATACTCATTCTTATAAAATATTTTTCAATGGGTAAGGAGATCGACGTTGGTTAGTCGGAGTTTCGATGTCCGTATGGAAAATGTAATTTGCATGATCTGCTGATAAATCTATAAGTAAGGTGAATCTAGGCCCTTTTCCCACTTATGTGTGTGACTACTTGCTTATATAATACGAATATTATAAATATCGTTTGCAGAAATGATATAAACCTCATTAACTTTTTTTGGGATTCAGAGTGATCATCATTTTGAAAAAAAAAATTGCTATCCTCGGCAATAATAAATGAGAATAAACCATACTAGATATCAATAATAAATTTTTCCAACATATAAATCACCAAAGATGGTGATGATATCGCATAGCATGCGCATAGCAACAACAACATAAAAACAAAGTTAAGGACCAAAAATACTAAACCTTTTGTTTTTTGCAATTGGTTAAAATGTCAATGCTCTATAAAAAACAGTTTATAAACTTAATTTGATGCATATTAAATATTCATTTTGGCCCGCTTGCTGTCGTTCTTTCAATTCGTTACAGAGAGTGTCTAGCATTTTTGTAGTTGTAGGCTTCTTTTGAACGGTCTATTTGGAATAGAATCACACTATTGTTATTTATTCTATCGTCAAGCAGTGATGTAATCATCACCATCGTCATATCATCCTGTATCGATCCACTTTTGGACATAGGCCTGTTCCCTAGTACACCATTCTTTCCGGTTTTGCGCCAATCGAATCCACGTTCTGCCCTGCATCTTAATGATATCGTCGACCCATCTGGCTGGGGTTCTGCCGGCTGGTCTCTTTGCTTCCCGGGGCACCACTCCGTTACCGCCTTAGTCCATCTGCCATCGGTCAGTCTCGCCAAGTGTCCTGCCCACATCTACTTGAGTACTTTATTAGTGGTGTAATGCACCGCAGAAAATTATTGGAAGAGCAATGTTTCCTGCGTAATACTGGACATAGTAATACACATTCTTAAGCGGAAATCACGCGACTCTTCCATCTCTGCATGTAGTGTAGTCAGCGAAGGCAGTTACCCTTAATAGTCTTTTATAAACGGATATGTTTTTTTTTAAAGAAATTAAGTTACGAGGTGCAGTATTTTGAACTACAAGAGCTCTAAACTGCTTGGCCCTGTGTTGCGTTTGTCACCTAGTGATGAGAGATGGTACATCACTATGCCCAGAAAATATGTACGCTGGCATTGCCCTTTAAACTGGAAAATAATTAGGTATGGTATGTTAGGTACGTTACTGCTTGGCGGCAGAATGACTGGTAATCCTGTGCCTATCCCAGGCGGACATTGCAAAATAATCCTTCCAATAAGATTGTCTCAGCAATTATTATGCAAATCACAAAAACTTGATGCATTATGTTGCGGCTGAGTCAGTATCACTTGGGATATCAAAGCGCCTTTGTAATAATGGCTTATAACTCTCTGAATAAATAGACAGTATTCGTTTTTATGATTATTGATTTAATAAAGGGTTTGAGCCTTATTTTGAATCCGCGATTGAGTTATCCACTTATTTAAAACATTTGAAACATTACATTATAAATATGATTGAAATAGAAGCATTAAAAAAATTACCTTATTTGTATTAGTTACCTTTAACAGACTTCTAACAGACTGAAATATAAAAACATTTTTTTTATCTTGGCAGATATACTTATTTGACTGGAATATAAACAATTAATCTCATCACTCTATTTCCGTTGTCAGTTTTAAGTGAAATGCCTCTTAACATAACATTTTAAAACTCTACCTTTCACTGCATAGTGTTTTTGCCTATTTTAGATTTCCTTTCAGCTCAGTAATTTCTACGAAAACAACCCTTTAAACTGTAACTTTATATTAATTGCATATTACTTTGTCGTGGATTAACTAGCGTTGGGCCATACAACTACAAATATCTTAGTAAATACTATATTCAATTGATCAACATTACAATGATTCTTATTTCATTAAGTAAAAAAGATATAAGGACTATTTCGAGGAAAACAATTGCTAATAGTGTACTTATTAAAAATGTTTTATGCATAGCTTCTCCATAAGTAAATGACGTTAGTCTGTTATGTCCAGTATAAATTATTCTAATTAAATGTGCCTTTATTTGTAATAAACTGGGACAATCGATGTTGTATTTGAGTTATTAATACGAATCTAGAAAAATCCAGTAATGCGGCCCTTGAAGGTCGTACACTAAGGCTTCCAAGTATTATAGTATTTACCGCTTATTAAATAACATTACGCTTATTAAATAATATTATTACGCGTATGTAATGTTTTTGTAATTTTTATATAAAACATGAAATGAAGTCACATCGAATCATTTTTCTGAATAGTGAGAACGTTAATTAAAATCACACTGTCGAACATCCATTTTGTAATGATTACGTGATGGACGTGTCATACTGACACGTATATCATATACACGATATTGTTATAAATATTTACAACACTTTAATTAAATTATATACAAGGCAGAATACTAGTGGGACCTGTTTCATGATGTTTATAACTGCGTCAATACTAGTGAATTTTAATTAAATACGTAATATGCTATTGTTAGCCATAGCCGCGAATCTTTATCCCCTTTGTGATTTTTGAATTAGTTTGTTTAAAAAGAAAATTCGTTATAAAAGCAAATAATTTAGGTTTGAGAACTGTTATAATTTATGGACTAAATACGCACCAGTTTCGATTGTAAAACTTAATTTAAAAAGTTAATAAATTAGGTTATCATCCCCTAAAAAAAATGTTTCATCAATGTCTATTAAATTCGAACGTGATATCTGTTACCAACTAGAGTCCTTTGCCGTTTATTTTATTGTTATAATGTATTTGTTTCTACGATATCTGTCGCAATAAGGATTTTTTAGGCTTGTCCCCAGTCCCCATGCAATCAGCGTTTACTGGAAATGGATCGCACCACTGCGGCATTGAAGAAGCGCGTTGAGCGGCTCGCTAAGCGTGAATGTGATCGCATGAAATTGTTGATACGCGCGGAGGCCGCATGGAAGGATCTAGAACAAAACTATCTTACCCGTCTTTCCACTGCTGAGGAGAAAGAGGAAGAGTTAGCAAGACGGGTATGAAATTTAATTAAAGAATATGAACATTTTTAATTTTGATGTAGCCCTGACTAAATTTAATCCAAATAGGCCGGTTCTTGTGTGAATATTTGATTTTTTATGCTAACAACTATGTCTAAAAGTAAATAAACTAAAATTTAATATGTTATTGTAAAAAAAAAACACTTAGTTATTTTCTTTGTTACTAGATTAAAAACATTATAAGCGAACGCTCGGAATATAAAAACGCTTGTGCGGAATTGGCGAAACAAATACAAGAGAGAGAAAGCGCTGTGGATAACGCACGTGAGGATTTAAAGAAAATTGAGGTGGATATCTGTGATAGAGCACGAAAAAAGTTGCGTCTTAGCGAAGAAGTGGCGTGCGCTGACGCTTCATTGGCCCAGCAACATTGCCGTTCAGCTCAGTATGACAGAGATCTTCGCGTGAGTAAAGCACAATTTTTAATTGTTTTATGAGAAGATGTCGAAAGACCTTGCAGTTTTTTTGATATAAGATGACAATTAGTTGATTGTGGACCGCGGTGTCGTAGAGTTTGCCTGTGCGCTTTTAATCTGAAAGACAGTGTTCCTTCGATTCCATTACACGTAAAAGTACTTAATTATTATAGGTCATCGATGACAAGATCGTATTAAGTAATTAATACCATTATTATCGCAGCTTATAGGTTATGGCCGCAGTATTTGCTGATCGCTTGCGGGACTATTTAAGTAGCAGCATAAACTGTATAATGACTCACCATCGATGAAGCTGAACTCAAGATATGGATGATCTTAGGGGCTCTCGATGGCATCTTAGGTCTATCGTGTATTTTGATTCTAAGGACCTTTTGGAGCATCGGTGGAGGGCTTTGATTACTGCATTTTTGGTTTAGATCAACAAGCATATTCATCCTCATTTAAAAAGGAAAGACGTCCGGCGGACTGTCTCTCTGATTTTGGACCAATAGTGTTTGTCAACGATATAGACAAACACTTTGAAAGAGCCGTTCGTTTCATCGAGCTCGTGAAGCATGTTGGACTAAATGTGGCGGAGATTAATTTTTAATATATTTTTATTGGACTGTCGAGATGACGTGTTGGTCAAAATTACAGGGTTCGGCCTAGGATCACTTGAAGAAGACTTGCTTTGTACCTAGTGTATTTTGTTGCGTTTATCCTAAGGTGTTTAAGGTAACCAGTCACGATAAAACTTAAATAAAAATATTTTTCTTACCGTCCACAGCATAAACTTTTCTTTACTTACACTAAACTCTAGAAGAAAAGGTAAATCCGAGGCCTTTGTTTCTATGGGTCACTGAATGCATAACCTGTACCTACATGAAGTGATATTTCGAATTAGTCCTAGATCGTCGGACCACTAGATCACGGAGAGTACAAAGAAGTTGAACATCCAAACAATCTCTATCCAATAATTAATTTGGTATGGTAAAAATTAATTGGTATAAATAATAAAGATGAGCACAAACGCTTTTGATGTTTGTCTACCAAATTATTGTATGGCTTTTTCGTAGAATAATAAGGCAATTTTATCACTATATTGTTAACTTATTGAAATATTTTTAATGAAACAATGGTAGAACACTTATATAAAACTTGATATAAAAAGTGTCTATTTAAATGTATTTTGATCAAAAGTTTTAATGATAATTCTATGTATGTATAAACCGTTATATAAATTTATCAAGAATCATTAAGTCCTAGTGTTAATATATATGATATTTTTATACATGATATTTTTTCATGTGTTTTTGCTTTAATATTTTCATTATTTGGGAGTGAAATGTTCAAAACATTTGTTTTTATGTAGGTTAAAATAATTTTGAAAGACCTCTGAAAATTTTATTCAAACGCGAGCAGTATTATTATTTATCGCTACTCGTTGTGTAACCCTTGAATAACACTTATTCAAACTTGGCTATCTTTATGAGAACTAATTGAATGTACTCCTACAGGTACGTTGTGCGCTAATTGGACGCGCAAATAACAGTTGGCGTTAATATGTTATTTCATAGAAAAGCATTTGGAAAATAAAGTTTGTAAAAGTATGTGTTATGAGTAAAAGATAAAATTGCGTTTAGTCAGGCAAAACAGGGTATACATTTACATAAATTTTTACTCGTGTACATATTTATTTTAAGAATTCAAATACATACCAGAGTTAGTTGTTACTATCTACAAAAAAAAAAAAATGGAATTCCGTAACATTCATTTATTCATATTATAAGATACATTTTCAATAAATATTTTATTTATCATTACAGTTAAAAATATTATACCAAAAAGCGATATAACCAATTTTGATTGTTAATTAAAGTTGTAGAGAGTTAATTGCAAGAATGCTCTCACATAAATTTCATTGTTATTTGACCTAGAACTTCGAAACTACACCAGTCATCTTCTTTAAATTAAACATACCACAAAGATGTAATAAAATTACCAAACCATCTCGAGTATGATGTAGATGACGCTTTTTCGTTAAAACGTTCAATATTAGTAAACGCACTGTGGGTTAGGTTTACAACGAAATAGACGGACCTCCACATAGTATTACACCTTTGCCACTTAATTTAGAGCCAAAAGTTATGTACATCATTATTGTTTTCTGGTTAAATGTAATAACTAGGTATCTTATATTAAATGATGTTTGTGCTTTCAGCCTATGCGGCTCTATTAAGTTTCATCGGGCACCGTACGGGCACGAGTTGGATAGACCTTACTTCTGCAGAGTCACGCATGAGGACATGCGTGATCTATTTCCAAAAAAATTGGGAATGTCGCCTACGGGCCGTCGGGATGCGGTATACGGACCAAATCTCGGCGGCCGTCGACTGTGTTTACTATGCGGACTGTGGCGGCGGTAAGAACCGCCCCGGGATGTGGGTGTACCTAGTGAACGCGGTGGGGGTTCGCCGTGCTCTGAGGCGAGGACGACCTATGGTGTGTTGTATGTGAACCCTACTTGTGTGTGTAGTTTTGGATGACTGAACCTCGGACGGTGGATCCGACTGACCGATGACGCTTTCCTCGTCTTTCGGATCGAAGAGGAAGCTTCGTGGACGACGGTTGAGATCGGACGCGTTAGGATTCGATTGGTAGGCACATGCCTTGACCACTAGTGGATTGACGTGCGTGGCGGCTCATTCGAAGAACCGTTCCGATATGGTTTCGAAATGTTTTTTGATCGTCGGAAGCCTACACGTCGCTATCCAGGTCGACCTTGCGTTGGTATCACTTGGCACCGGTTCCCGAGCGGAAGAATTTATTTTGGACGAATTGGAGTTTTTGCAAAAGTCTAGAGTTGGAGTGCGCGAATGCAGGGCATGCATAGGACAGGATAGGCCTGATGCAGGTTTTGTAAAGAAGAATTTTGTGTCTTAAGGACATTTTACTGTTACGGTTGGTTAAGAAGCTAAGTCGTCTGGAGACATAAATGGCTTTATTACGAACGGCGGTGATGTGCGCGGAGAAAGAGAGTTATCGTCGATCGTGACTCCAAGATATTTGGCCTTCTTTTTCCAGGGGATCGGTTGGTCGTAAAGAGTGATTTGGCCCAAGTCATTAGTACCTAACAGGTAATGTTCCTTTCTGTTGTCAATAGGTCGGATGTCCGTAGTCTTTCTACGAGAGAAGAACACGGCCATGCTTTTGTCCGAGTTGACATCTATTTTCCATAACCGGAACCGGTCGCGGTTTGGAGGCGTAAGGAGATGAATTTTCCCGATCTGCAGGAGTAGTAAAGGGTAGTGTTGTCCGCGAAAATCGCGAGCTCGACGTTGGCTGTTTGAACAGCGAGAAAAGAATCGGTGAAAGTACCAAGCCTTGGGAGACTCATGCCCTGAGGGGGCATTTAGAAGAAAGGGTGCCCACCACTCGATAGCGAAAAGAGCGGTTCGACAGGTAAAATGTGCATAAGCTTATCTGACCCACCAAGAATAAACAGCTTATAAATTAAGCCGTCGTGCTAGACTTTGTCGAAAGCCTTCGCGATATCGAAGAAGAGGGCTCCTGTGCTGTGAGGACGGATACGGGATAGGCCTTGGAGTACGTGCTCCGTGAGGCGGTCCACTTGGAGAGGACAAGAGTGATCGAATCTAGAGCCGAACTGCTCGTTTGGGATTAAATTATGAGAAAAGACATAGACTTTTAACCGTTTGGCTATGATACGCTCGTAGAGCTTCCCTAGCGAACTGAGGAGGCTAATTGGGTGGTAGCTGGCGGGGAGGTTTTTGGGTTTGCCCGGTTTGTACACCCCTATGACGCTGGCCTCCTTCCTTCCTTGTCCGGGAAGGAGCAGCTGGGGAAGAGCCCATTGAAGATGTTTACCCGATCATCAAACTCGTTTTGGAGGTACTTAAGATGGGCCAGGTTCGAATCCGATCGGTAGCGGTCATATACTCTTAGGGCTCTGTTTTCGATTCTAATGAGTTGCCGAAGGTTGTCCGGTAAGTGAAGTTGACGGTCGCCCGTATCCTTATCCACCCTTTAAGAGCCTTCGACAGCCTCGTTGAGGCGAGATCTGAGGATTTTTATTCATAGGTCGGTTTCCTCTGGCGTGGAAATTGTCTCGTTCTGGGGGGTCCAAGGCCTCGATTTTGACATCGAGACCGATGCCAGTTTAACACGGTTTTGGTCTGAAGGACCTTACCGGCGTTCTGGCCCAGTTTCATAATAACTGGACGGTGATCCGAAGATAGAGCGTTACAGGTCTCGATTGATAGAAGATCGAGCGAGACTTCCTTAGTAGTGCTAAGTGGGTTTGCCCAAGATTATGCGTGAAGCGCGTGGCTGTATCAGGGGCTATAATATGGACGTTAAGGTCGAAGAAAGCCCTAGACCGAAGAGAGCTTGGCCGTTTGGGTTGACACTGGTGGAATTCCAGGATCCGTGCTTGCTATTAAGGTTTCCTGCAATGAGCACGGATGGGCCTAGTGCTAGTAGTGATTATAAGTCTGATTAAAGTAGGATTTTTGTCGGCGATAGATGGGCTGAGACTAGTACAAGCGGCCTGTGGCAAGTGAGCGCTATTCTGAACGCTGACGCCTCTATGCTGAGTAGATTAGGCACGTCAAAAGGACTGCACGGGAAGGTTTTTTTGAATTTAAAATTAGGGTGCCGCCCTTCGGACCAGTGACCCGGTCGCTGCGGATGACGTTATAACTTGCGATTTTAGGATCGCGTTGGGAAGGTTTTAAAAATTTTGCTTGGATCAGGAGTATGTTTATATTATGTTCACGGAGGAATTCCGCGATTTCTGCCTTTTGGCTTCGGGTAGAGCTCCTATACGTTGTTGAGGGGTGGTCGAGGTACGGAATTTTTATGCGAGTGCTTTAAGCTCCTCGACGTTGATGTCGTTGAGAATGCCGAAGATAAGGGACACATCGTCGGTGACGCTGCTCACTACGGGTTTTGACGGTGCGGCGGGTATGTACGCGCCGGTTTTGTACGCGGCGAATGTAAGTGCGGCAGGTGTAGGCGCAGCGGGTGTAGGTGCTGCGGGTGCAGGTGCGGCGGAAATTGGCGTGGTCTGATAAGGTGTGCGTGGCGAGGGCGGCGGGGGTTTTCGCCCATGCGATAGCTGCGGGTATGGGCGCTGGGATGAATTGCGGCGAGTTCGCGTTCGCGTTTTTAACAGGCGCGGGTTTTTGGCACGCTGTTGCCGCTTTGGGGCGCACTCGCAGCCGCGCTAGCTGGCTGGGGGGCCTATCTTCTTATATAGGACGTAAGCCGACGGTTCCGGTGCGTCCTTCGCTTGGGGGCATTCGGCGGAGCCATGATCCCCGGTGCATTTGACGCACCTGGGGCGAGCGTTGCAGTTACGGGATGAGTGCCCGTAAAGTTGGCATCTGTGGCACTGCGAAATTATGCCACTTCGTCGCGGTTGTTCGACGTTTATACCGGACAGCCGGCAGATGGACTTGTAGGTATGGTGGTTGTGGTGGTGATGCGTAAATAAGTCCAACACTTACGTGAAACAGATTTTATTGTTCCACAAACACAATACACAATTATTGAAGGAGAGGAATACAACACAGCGATAGGTTATGAAGAAGACATAAGCAGAAACAGTACACATAAGCAGAATAACACAAATATACAGATCTAGCACAGTTATAGCGTGAGCGTAAGCAAAGCGAGAGATA
>DWHQ01000298.1:0-15293 GCA_018247955.1 Eurytides marcellus marcellus | reverse complement strand
ACCGACTCACATAAATCGTACTTGCGATATACCGTTAACAAAAGAAATACATATAATTAGGGAGGACTCAAAAACTACTCGTCAAATCTAGCTAAAATTTATATGGGATCTCACAACATGAGCATGAGCTTATTATAAGAACCATTAAAATCGGTACACCTAGTAAAAAGGTAACACACATAAAAAAATACAGTCGAATTGAGAACCTCCTCCTTTTTTGAAGTCGAATAATTTACAGATTCTATGACATTTTAGTTTAATGACAATGTTAATCTCAGGGTATTTGACAATTCACAAATCAATAATTGCGTCTAATCTATGTAGAAATAACAAAAAGTGTGTTTATCTGTTGCAGTGGTAGTGAGTCTGGGCCCTAATTTAATTTTGTTTATTATATGGACCTAAGCAATAGACACTGATTGTTTCTTAATTTATATATATATAATAAGCCAATCGACGGTATCGGTTACCTTTAGTGAGGAGAAGCCTGTTTTAATAAATCCTTAAGTCTGTCCCATACAAGAGAGACCTCATTCAAAATTAGAACGCTCTAAATCGGGACTTTAAATATAAAATAAAATCCGTAAAATAGTTTTATTTTATATTATTAAACACATATTCTCGAATATGGAAGAAATTAAATTAGGGTATAATGGTATGCTTTCGCACTACATTGCCCACCAATTAAGCCTACCTAATAAAAGAGGGCCGTTTTAACATGAGTTCGACTCGTGGCCGTTTGCGATGACGCTCGATTAGTGCGGAAGGTCGCCCCTATCCTAGAGAGCTGCTACTGTGAGCTCGTCGGCGTCGGGTCGGGGGAGCCCGGCGTCGACTGAGCCCCGACGTACGGTAGACAATACCGGCGAGCTGCGCTCCTTTTAAGGCGCGTATACCGATGTTAGTCGTCGTCGCTCTCTTGTCTACGGAAGTGTGAAGAATACGGTATATCGCCAGTAGGTGATACATAGACCGGAGGGGTCTTCTACGCCTCCGAGACGATACCCGGGGAATGAAGAATAGCCCCAGAGGCCCGTACCTGCACTGTCGCAACGGCAAATGAAGATGACCCTTCGTTCGTTCGTTTGATTAGTGCAAAAGGCGGATCGGAGCAAGAGTTTTACACTAGGACAAGCGCCTTAAAGTAAGATTACCATCTAATCGATATCGAAAAGAGAGTTTCAACACGTAGGCCGGTACGATGTGAAAGAGTCTGTTAAATTATTATTTCAGTACATACAGCTTGTAGATGTAATTATGGTGATAGATTTTTTCGAATGTATTGCGACATTGAAAAAGCGTGCTAAAGAGTCAAGCCCTCCGTTAGGCCGTTACGTTAATGATGCCTTTCGGGTGAAAATTGTAACGCACCAGGTGTTTATCAGTATGAGATTACATTAAAAAGTGTATTCCTGCTAATAAGCAAGTACATTAATAAAACTTACTCTTGGGACGTAAAATAATAGTCGTCGGAGTTGACACTATATTAATTATGTCTTGTTTGGTACTTTACAGAAATACAAGTTAAATAGTAAGTGTATGTATACTTATTGATAATTACGACAAGTTACGACACGGCAGTCATCAGCGGCAGCGCGACAAGCGCACGCTTGCAGCTAAAACGTGAAGGTGGAGATGGCATAGGGATGTGTCTATTTGAATTAGTGTGATGTTTAGAGTATTTTATCTATGTATAGTAAAGATTCTCCAAGCAACTAAGGAGCCAATAGAAAGGTTTTATTTCGATGCAATTAAATGTGGCCTCTTTCTCAGTATCCAAAAAGAAGCTGCTAGCAAAAAGCAGAATAAAAGTAGAGTACGTGATTTTAAAAAAAAACATTTTATGGCTATCATTGTTGAGGCAAGGGTAGAGTGTGAAGAATAAGACAGATTAGAACGAATTTAATTTTTCTTCCGGGATGATTATTGAGTAGTTCATTTTCCGGTGATATCTCGCAAAGTTGCAACATCGCCGTGTCACACTACTTACGACATAGTTGTAAAAATCGTCTGATTAACAGCGTACTATACTATACTATATATTATATAGTAAATAAATACATTTTTGCATTATTTTTCTAAGAAAACTTCTAATAATGTTAAAATAATTAGAAAGAATTTTAATATATAAATAGTCTGAAATAACACGAGATCGTGAGCTTAAACTGCAACAAATATACAAGTGCTTTATTTTTGAACGAAATACCTATATTTTAAGATGTAGGTTAGGTTATGATGGTATTGATTTTTGACACAGGTATCACACTTATTGTTGACAAACGTTTCATATCAACACGGCATGAGATACTAATTTATTTAACTTTTAATGAAAGAAAAAGGCACATACAATTACTAAAGTACACTAGTTTATTTCTATAAGTTATTTGTGAAGAAGCGGGAAGACTTTAACATGGAGTTTTTTGAAAGAGCACATTCCTTGAAAAACACTGATGCAAAAAAGGATACTAAGTCGGAAGAAAAAATGAAAAAACAACTTAAACAGATGTTGTATGGGTATAAAAAAAGCGATAATGAACTTATTAGGAAATCGGAAGAAAATATAGACGATTATGATTCTACTTCCGTAAGTGGTTTTTCGGATTTAAATATTACGAATACTGGTTCCGATAATGAAACTACCAGGGCTACAATAGATAGTAGTGATCTTGATTCATTGCCCAATTTAAATGAAGAAGATGCAGGTGTATCACGTAAAACACCAAATGTGTTACAACTTGGAAGAGCTGATAATTTGAGTCCGGATCAAAATACTGACACGTCTGAAGCTCTTGACGAAAACAATTCTTTACGTCTCAGCAACAATTCTACTCCAGACTCTTCTGAGGCATCTTGTACATCTGTTGATAGCTCTAGTTTATTTGATGTTGATGGAGTTTTAGCATCAAAGATACATGACAGATTGAATAGCATAAAAAACGCACCTAAAGAGATATTAAAAAGAAAAAAGAAGGAAGAAAATATTGACAACATTCAAAAGGAACAGTACTTAGGGGAGGATTTGAAGTGTAATTTAGAAGTTGAGGAGTTATTTACGCAAAAAAAAATTAAAAGGAAAAGTTCAAAAGAGGAATTAGGTTCAAATGAATATACACAGGGTAAATCAAAATGGGATGGTTATATTTTACCAGATCCTCATAAAGTGGTTTTAGCACCATCTCCATCATTTGTGTCTATAACAGCTACAAATGTTAAAACTCAAAAATTTGATGACATGTTTGGACATTACAAAAATTCAACAATAAAAAGTATTAATACTGACCAATCAAAAATTACATTTTCAACTTTAAATCCACTTGATGAATGGAAAATTTCAAATAAAAATTTCGATGAATCTGACAGTTTAATTGCAGAGTTGGGCACTGAAGTAAATGCGAGTGATGCTAGTTTAGAATTAACAGATAGTAGTTCTCGGGCTAACTCTGATTGTGTTAATCAAATTGACAACACTGCTCGATCTACACCTGTGACTGAGATGGGCAACTCTGTTGCAAGCATAGAAAGACCGATTGATGAATATAAAGTTTACAGTGCGAAAAACTGCTACATTCTTGTTTTAAGACACCCAACAAAACTCTTCATACATGGTAAAGTTAAAGTAAAAAAATTGGCGGGCTCTGCACAGATATATGGATACAATTTCCAAGAATCTTACTGTAAGGTATATGCCCCTTTTAACAACTTTGCCCAGGCTGTAACAACTGTTGAGGCTGACAATGATTACTATGGCCTTTTTAACAAATTGACTACAAAAGGCCTATTGGTTTCTGAAGCTGAAGAAATTGTTACAACCCTTGGCCATTATGATGTTGTCATTGTTTTAGAAAAATTAGAGGATTTGAAAATGGAATTTGTGGAAAATTTCTACAATGCTACCAATCTGTTTACTCCATTGTTTGCTAATATTGATACTAACTTAAAAAAGCCATCTGAAGATTTGGGCTGTTTGTTGTATGCATCACAGCCATATAAGCACCTTGAAGAGAGTCCAAATTGGCACCAAGCAGTTAAGTTTGGTTTAAGTAAGTGGTTGCTTCTAAATTGTTTGATGTATACATAATATTTTATTTTCATTAAGGCATTTCAGATATATATGCCCCCAATATATGTATTTATAATCATTAAATGAATGGTTTAATTAAAAGATGGAAAAATTATTAATATCCTTAAAATGTATTTCTATGTTGTTATTCTGTGTTTCCTCATATTAATGTTTTTTTTTTGTTTAGGTGAGAAGAGCAAAGGTATTGTATGCGGTGGTAAAGGGGCTGGCAAGTCAACATTCCTGCGCTTCTATGTAAACCAGTTGTTAAGTAATGGCCCAGTGTTGGTGATTGACTTGGATCCAGGGCAGTGTGAATTTACAGTGCCCGGGAACATATCTGCTACAGTTGTAGATGAACCACTTCTTGGACCCAACTTCACACATTTGATGAAACCAGTGATGTAATAATTTCGTGCTTATTTACAAAAAGTTATAATATAGTTTAACAAGTGAATGGTTGGTATCGTAAATAGTAGATACGATGTTATTTTCCATATATTCATGTGAGGTTAAATTGATATTTGGTACCATTGAAAACAAGTGTTTTAAATACACAACATAATTTAACGATGGTGTATGCATGACTACATTAAACATGTATAGTACATGTTTAAGCTTGTGTGGTCAATGAAGTCAAAGCTGAATGAAGGTATTTCATTTTGAAATACAAAATGTGAATAAGTTTGAGTTAATAGTGTACATATTACAAGGTCACAAACCTGTGGCTTTATGTAGCGATGTTGTGTCTTACTCATCGAAAAAAAAATCTTTGCCGTGCGACAGTAAAATAAAAGATTCCCACATATTCAAATCTGATTCCATTTTTGTATTTCTATTTTCAGCACACTAAACATTGGCATGATAAGCACAATGGACAGTCCCAAGCGCTACCTAAGAGCAGTGAACATGTTATTAACCGAATGCACGGAGAACCCAAAGCTGAATTGCATGCCATGGATTGTCAACACGATGGGGATGTGCAACGCGGTGGGCTTGAAGTTCATGTGCTTCATAATATTGAAAACTAGACCGACTTTCCTGATGCAAATCGAGCTGCAAGCGGTGAAGAAAAACTTCGAGTGTCGCTTCACGCCGCAGAAGGTTGAGGAGCTGCGCGGGAGGTACAGGAGGGAGTATCCGTTTCACGAGCTACAGCGGGAGCTGCCCCTCTCTTACTTTCACATAATGGCCCCAGCGGAGACATATCGCATCAACAAGAACGCTGGTAATGACAACTTCACACTGGCGCCGAGGGACGAGAGATACCTCAATTTCTTGGCCTACTTCGGCGAGCTGGCCGAGATCCACAAATGCGTAGACTTGTTGGGGATCACGCCCTATTCGTAAGTATTATACAGACATCCGGTGTAAGGAACAAATTTGATCTGGGTAAAGGGTATTATTTTACACTGGCAATTGCAGGCTATAAACTTAAAAGACTGATTTGTTAGAGGTAAGTATTTCGTACCCCTCCGTCCGATGAGTGAAGTAACATGAGTCAGCCTTACTGAATTTACCAACATTATGGATAAAAAAAATGGTCTGCCAGTTATTTAATCACCAAGCAGTAATGCAAAAGCACTGAGTTCCGGAGCCAAGCAGCCTTGAATAATTTTAGTTCCGAATACGTTTCATGGATGAGCGTGTGCGAATCACAACACATACGTCTTTACTCGTCCGTTAAGTGGCAACCGAATATGGATATGAAGAATTTCAGAGATATTGAGGACGTGTTGGCAGCTCGTGAAATAGGGGATCTCCAGTAAACGCACTCAAAGAGATCTTTATACCATTTTCGGAAATGGCGGTCCCTCTTTACCGGTTCTGGCCACGGTGGCCAATCTACAAGGATCAGCCAGCTGAACGGGATATATTATAGCGCACACGTGTTTGCCCCGACACAGATGCACTCACTCTTCCTTTAGTCAGACACGAAGCGCAGAGGCAGTAACATTAAACCGAACTCTTAGCAATGACTCCTCCCAACCCCAGCTAGACGGCGTCGACTAGTAGCCGGGACAGACTTTTTACAACGTATGGATCATCTTACTGTTTAGCCAATCGGGCGATCGGTCCGTAATACCCTAACATATGCAGCTAAGAAACAAAAACATAAAGTGATTGCCATACGCGGGATTAGTAAAGCGCGGGCCATTAGGCCACGGAGGTAATAGTGGTGGATACTTGACGTCAGATGTTTTACATCTTTCCGTCAAAGGCGAAATATTTTATTCGATATAATGAAAGTTTCAAGTTGTTTTTGATCGAACTCAATTTTTTTAGGAGGTAATGGGAAAGGACGAACAATTCGTGCGATGGTAAGCAAGACGCCTGCCTTTAGTTAAACAACACTAATAACGCGCTGTTATAAAGAACGTGCTGTACTGCGCTACGCACGTCAGACAAAAACGATGATGTTTGATCTCTATAGCCTGTTAATTACTGGCTATAGAGTTTCAACAGGTTGCTGTCAACATTGACCTTCAAACTTGACCGCTTACACATTACAGCCTGGTGGTATAATAACTTTGAAAAACATCACATCACTATAACAGGCTCGTTAAATTCAAACTGTCCATAGGATAACCGGTCAGAAAGTGCGTTTTTGCATATTTTGTGAATGAAGTTTTAGCATATAATCGGCAGAATTCAGAAACTTGCAAGTGCAGATTGAGGGTTATAAAAAAGGAATTAGCGATCCACATAGTTTACATATGTCCATCATATAGGTTATCAGGATGCGACGTCAGTGACACCTTTGTGATTGATAGTAGGTGATGTCATGATGCCCGTGTTCGATGCCTTGTAGTGCGGTAAACCGTGCCTTCAGCCGTCTACACTTCGTTTAACCTGGCGTTATGACCGATGAAAAAAGGGTTTTCATAAAAATTTGCGTTAAATTTCCGTCCAGTTAATGTTAAAGATATTGTTTACGACTTTTAGTTAATTTCTCACTATTATTGATCTGTTATATAGAACAGGATAACATAGTTATTCGAAACAAATTGTCTCGCTCACACGTATGGACTTTTGTCACACACCCGACGTATTTTAGACAGCAACTTCGATGTTATGCGCTCCTATTAATTCATCACAAAAATTTAATTGAATGAATTTTCTATATCAGTTATTTAATAATCGTGACACGTCTGCACTATTCAATGGCCCGAGGGGGAGGTGATACTATTTATTTCGCTAATACTAAGTAATCTACATTTTTGAATGAACTCGTCAAAAAATTGTTTTTCAAAGCCTGAAAAGTGGCGTTATAGATCATCCAGCATTGCTTGTGAAGACACCGCATTAAGGACCGGGATTTTTTTTATAAGAGACTTGTGTCCAAGAATGCGGTTCTTTTTTTCATAGACGAAACGAGTAAGTTGTGTTCCTGCCTAAATGCGGCATGCTTGCTTATAAAAACACAGTTCCAAACGTTTTTTTAACACCTGGAGTTCTGCACTTCTCTGGTCCCATAGATATAAGATACGTCGGCAACATCGCCATTCAAACCGGAATATAGTAGTTTTATCTTAGATGATATAGTGACGAAACGAGCAAGAGTTCGAGCTGATGGGACTCCTTGCCCATAACAACACAGTTCCACATAGTATTTGAACTACATTCGGTAAAATCTGCTCTACCCGGCACTACGTTAATCACTCACATGCACCGTATGATACTACCCCAAGTGGAACCTGCAAGTCTTACCAGTTACAACTACATATAAGTTATGCAGTCATGCAATACCAACGCAGACGGACTGCTACTCGCAGAGTACTACTTTTAAAAAATGTGCCACCGCATGATAAGTGATAACCGTCGCTGCCTTAATTAGCAAAGCGTTAGATTTTGAACACTTAAGTCGATTTATGACCTCTAATTGTCTGTTTTTTTTTTCGTATGTGTTACGCGATATCTCCGCTATCCATTGTCAACTGATTTTTGTTGTTACTGTCGTATAGTGGTCGAAATCAACCTAGGGACCCCTGTAATGTGTAGTAGGAAGCAAACGAGCAAGCGGCTCACCTGGTGGTAAGCTATAACCGCTGTTTTTGAGAACTCACTGGATGAAATACGAAAACACTACCAGTTCACGCCGATTTTGTCAGATCGTGGTACTTACCCGGTTCAAGCCACCTTTTCAGAGCTGCTGCGTGGCTCTACCGCCACTAAATACATATATAATCATATAGTTTTTAACTGTGTCATTTATGATTTGATAAATCACGTTTTTGATATGAATAGTACAAATGTAAACAATAAGTGTATTCGCTTGTCTAATTGAAAATATTTTTTTATAAACAACATACAAACTTTTGGACTTCGCAAGTCTCTTTGAAATAAACTATTTTATTGACTAGATTTTAATGTCCTCTGTGAGCATTGATTATATTCTTCGAATAAAGTATCGTCAGATTCATTTGAAGTCGATTGTTATTTTAAAAAGGAAAACATTAATTTCATTTTATTTGATTGGACACATTCAGTGTTCTTATTATTGTATCGTATATTTATAGTAGTATGCTGTTAGATGAAGATATGTTGTAAAAATGATAAAATCACTTTTTTGCTAGAGATATTTGCATGGAATACCAGTTCAAAGCGGATATCCTTAATTTTGAAAGCGACAACTAAACTATAAGGCCACTAGCTCAAGCAGAGTACGTCCGCGCATAATAATGATTTAAGAACGCAGGTTAGAAACATATACTTCATCTAATGAATAGTGCTTTTTAAATTGCTTATTTTATCTTTATTTCTAAACCTTCTCCAAATAAACTTCCTAAATGATTCTTAAGTGTAACCTGATATAACTGCAAAGGTCCAATAACATTGAACTCTATGGGACCAACTCTGAAATAAACTCTTTTAAACAAAAAAGAAACACTGTACTCACACATACGAAAAAATTGCAGATAAATACAGAACCTCTTTTTTGAAGTCGGTTAAAAATATTACTAAGAAACCTATGGGTTGACATCCCATAAGTATAAAATGAACTGAAAAAAATATTTTTTTACGATATGCCTGTGTATCAAGCACAGGACTGTTTTTATATATTAGAGAATAAATAAGTTCGTGTAAAATTTTATATACTGTTAATAATAAATGATAAAAAGTATTTACTCTCTTTCTTTAACTTATATGAATGAATACTTGATAATTATTTAAATATAATGTAAATGTGGGGCCAGATGTATCATGTTTCTTGGAATATAATATGAAGTAAAATTTTATTATCCATAAAAAGTAAATAACGGAGTTTTAATTAAGTACATGGTCAAGCAAAAACCTACATCCCGAAGGCTTTGGGATTTCTAAAACTTATTGCTACATTTAGTTATCCTATATATTATTAGAACTTCATAACACCTGTTGCATTTGTGAATGTTGTGTTTAATTAAAAAACATTATTTTATTTTCAAATGTATGCCCGCAAGTAGACATTCCCGGAAGGCATCAATTCACATAATGACCATTTGTTTAATGAAATGAAGGAAAATGCGTCCCTTGGGAAATTATTACTATCGCTTTAGTGTCGATTAACTTGGGCGGTTTGCACTATCGGTAAAATACAATTGTTTCGAGGTATTATTTTAGCATTGGGTTTTTTTTTATTTTGAAGTTAACATTTATTTGTATTTCGCTATAAAATTCTTTAGCGACAATAACCGTCTTAATCATAGCGGATTTTGTCAACAATATGGCGCGCGTCATCAAATCAGCTGGGTTGCATGTTTACATGAAAAAAAAAACATGGAACTCGCACGGTACGTTTTTGTATACGCAATGACGCATCGCGCGTCAATGATGTCACGAGAACGGCTAGGATAGAAATAGTGACATCATTACGTACATCGCTCATTGTTTGGTCAAATATTCCAGTGTTCATATTTCTTTAAACCTCAATTAGTCTGAATAATCGTCGTCTACTC
Source organism: Eurytides marcellus marcellus (assembly GCA_018247955.1). NCBI lineage: Eukaryota > Metazoa > Arthropoda > Insecta > Lepidoptera > Papilionidae > Eurytides > Eurytides marcellus. Next base: position 5,294 of record DWHQ01000298.1, on the reverse strand, counting down.
TATGTAGTGCTATAACTTACATCACTATAATCGTATGACTTCGACTTCTAAATTCTTCGAATAATTTCAATAAAGGCTAGTAAATTTTATCTAGTATGAATACATATTAAGGAAAAATATTTATACTATGTTAAGAAAAAAAAAGCTATTATTTCCGAACGTGATTCCGACGCAATGGACAATAAGTACATTGCACATCCTTTGCTATATGTAGTGGGCGATGCAACGTGCTTACCCCTTAATGGCAGGGCGACCGTTACGAACGAATGCTGCGCGTAGTTAATTTGTCCCCAAGCGTAATCATTCAGTCTTATGAGGCGGCGAATTATCAGCCCGCGTTTATTGTTTTAGAAATGAGTAACAAGGCGGCTTTGGGTCTCTTGGAATAATGAGTCATCGGTCGCGTGCAGTTTATTGACGGGCCCATTTCTGCTCTTAACCCTTAATTGCATGATTTTTTGTTTTGAATTAAAAAAAAATCGTTAGTTATAGGAAATTTGTCATAGATCACGTAAAAAATAATGTAAAAAATCCAAGTAATAATGAAGAAAATATGTTTTGAAAAAGACAGTATGTAGACAATCGGCAACAACATGCATTTAAGGGTTAAAGGCTAGGTAATGCTGATTTAGGTCCTGGACTGTTTTCTACATGATGTCTCGTGTTTCAGGGTCCGTTTGCGAGATGTGTACGTGGCGACGAATTGCCGAATCCACCCGGATTTGATAAGCAAAGTGCTGAACGGAAAAGTAGTGGCCTTGTGTCAACAGTCTGTACATCCCTCCAATTCGAAGGTGTTCACGATGGACGACACACCGCTGAACTGTTGTGGACATGGTAAACGACTAGTGGCATTTAATATTTCTAATTAATCTACAGTGTAAATTCTATCGAAATGAAAAAAAAAATGCAAAGATATTAAAAAAAAAGCAAACAAATTAATATTAAAAAACTATTTCTGGTAAATATATATGATACTTTTCTACATTTCATATCGCTTAGTTTTTGTTTTAAACAACTGAATGAGTCAAAGATGATGTAATTCTGAACAAAGTACATTGTTAAAGTCACGATTTGTTATCAACAAAAGTGCTATATTACAGTACTTGATTAAACTGATAAGTTAATATATCATATTTAATTGCACATGTTTTTCAGGTCTCATCAGAAGTATTGATTTTAATAGAGGAGAATTGTATGTGATCACTCCTATACCACCAAAAGCTTTAACTTTGGTCAACATAATTTTGTACGCTGATTGGGTACCAGAGTTGAGGGGACAAGAGAAGAATCTCCCAGAAGGCACAGCGGTTCCTTATAGATCACAAAGCCAATACGATCAAAGACAATTTATGTTTACACCTCGTAGGAGATTCAACCCTCTGCAACTATTGAAGATATCAAGGAATTCCTAAATTGAAAGTTCAATTGATTAGTTAATAAATTTGTAATTGGAATAGTTCCAAAATATCTTAAATTATAAAAGGAAGTCTAATTATTTAGTGTTAATCCATGTATATTTGAAGATAATTTTGTACTTACAATACTAATAAAACATAACATAAATGATTGATTTTAACTTAAATATTTCCCCCGTCCTAGAAACCTTTGATTTATAAATGCTGTATTAAATTTTTATAAAAGTCAAAAAGTCTAGAAAAGAATTGTTAAAACATGGGGTTCCTTTATTACTAATAAATTATATTAGCATGCAATGTAATCATATGGAAGTTAAAATTTCACACAAACAATAGATTACAATAAAACTGCCCTAATTCAGTAACAGATGGACGTCTCAAAGACGTGTCTAGCTGACAGGCACTTAGCTGAGTCAAAATGGGGCCCATGCTCCATGTCAAATAAACATCCTACACAATTTATACATCACTATTTTATTGAAAAATTAAAATACAAAATACCGAATTTAAGTCTCGGTGATCTCGGTCCAGGCTAAATCTATATATTCTGAGGAAATGCTACTCGATTATATAACATGATAAAATAGCACTGAAAATTCTAGTTGTCTCATTGGGGCCGGAGCTCCCAGTAGCCCACTTACCGCCGACAGCATCTGTTAAGGCAATTACGCTTACTCTTTATAGATAATCTATAAAATATACAAGTACCAATTGTGAAAGTATAGCCACACGAATACTGAGTGGATGTGCGTGCTACGCGGGCCGCGACATGGTCAGCTGTCAGTATCGGAAGGAAGCACTGTGTGGCCGACGTCGCGAATGCTGCAGAGTTCGAGTCGTTTCAAACGTAAGTTTACAGGCAGTATGCGAACAATTCATAGATCAGAGTCCCTCCGACAACAGCACAATTACAGCAGAGAACACCTGGTCTTCTTCTTCTTCTTGACTTGTAACGCGGCGCGGGTCGCGGTTTCGAACACCTCACGGACACCTTCCTTACTTTTGGCAGAACACTCGAGGTACGCGAAAGCGTTAATCTTCTCGGCCATGGCGCGGCCTTCTTGCGGCTTCACCGGCTCCTGTTTCATCTTGCGTAGCTCGTTGATAGTGGCCGGATCGTTGCGTAGGTCCTTTTTGTTGCCAACTAGGATAATAGGCACGTTGGGGCAGAAGTGCTTCACTTCGGGTGTCCACTTCTCCGGGATGTTCTCGAGCGAGTCGGGCGAGTCCACCGAGAAGCACATCAGAATCACATCGGTGTCTGGGTATGATAAGGGGCGCAATCGGTCATAATCCTCCTGACCCGCTGTGTCCCACAACGCCAGTTCCACTTGCTTGCCATCGACTTCGATGTCGGCGACGTAATTCTCAAATACTGTCGGAACATACACTTCCGGAAACTGATCCTTGCTGAACACGATCAAAAGGCATGTTTTACCACACGCACCGTCACCGACAATCACTAACTTTTTGCGTATAGCAGCCATCGGTCCTGTGAAAGAATACAACGCAAATAATTATGATGAGCGTCAACGCCTTTCATGACTTATAAATATGGCGGCCGTATAGGAATATGGGAAGGGAGTAGTCAGACAAGCCCTCAAATGTGAATAAGCACCTGAACTAGCGGAAGAAGAACAGCACCACCACATAGTACCCTCACATGCGAGGATGGTTATTTAGTATATTTTGTAGATACCTGAAGATTCTGGCTAATTTCTGCAGAATATTGACCTATCGACACTTTTTTAATCGTCTTTGCTCATCACAAGCGGTGTTGCCGCATGGAACAAAACTAATTTCCAATATAACTGTGTAATAATATTTCAAGTTTTACCCCAGTGTATTGCAATAATATTTATTCATTTCCCAAAAAATAAGAAATAGCAACTATAAAATTCAATGCAAAAATGTGTTTTAAACACTTATATGTTTCTATGTGTTATATATCTTTTTTTATTATTAAACTATCAAAAATATTAAATCACTATGATACAAATGTTATAATTTTAGTTTCCATAATTCATTCACGTCACACTATTTACCTAAATGACTGAAATGTTGGTAACAGCTTATGTAATTTTCTCAGTTATTGTTTCAAACGATATAAGTTACTTATAAAAGGTTATTTAAATTGTTTAATATTTATTGGCATGTGTAATATGTCACGTTATAAAATAAAATACACAATTACCAGATACACAGAATTCAAGGTTCTTGCAATTAAATTTTCTCCCCTTAGTGGTAGACTGATAAACTGTTTTTAAAAGTCGTTTTTGTACAATAGTTGCCACTAGATTTCAAAATTTATGTCAAAACATAGATAATAAAAATAAACACTTGTTGCACAGCGCAGATACATTAGAGACTGGAAAATAAATTCGCACAGTAGTTTTGTAGTAAAGTATGGTAACATCACGACAAAAATGATTAAAATAGAGATATTTTAAATAAAAAAAAATCGCATAAGGTAATTTATATAGGTAAAAAGTAAATGTTAAAAGATTTTTTAGTTTATCATTATTAACTTTTTAGTCACGTTCAGATATTTTTATCTAAATTTTGCCAATTATCTTGAGTTACCAGTTTGATAGTCAAGAATATTGCAAATAACTATGAGCAGCAGTGTGGCTTAAAAATTAAACGTGTGACGGAAATTTATACACAATAAAAATGTAGTTCGCTTTCGGTCATAAAGATGATGAAACCGCCCCGTGTACATAAAGCACAACTGTTTGTCAGAGGATTCTTACTTATCAGCGATGGATTAATATAATCGATGATCATGGGGGTTCGTTTACCTAAGACAAGGAATTGGCAAAAGGAGCCTCGTATTAATAGTATGGTTTTTTCACTCGCGAGAACCAACCCATTTTTAATTTCCGATAAATCTTTCTTTAGTTTACGGATTAAAAGTATTAATAGTAACGTAGATTGGAGGTGAATAATTATATGGTCTTGGTTGCTCCATATACATATTTTGTGCTGGTGATCGGGGCAAGGGTTTCATCGGTGGTCGGTGCATAGAGCAAACTCTCATTATAATATAATATGTATAGATAAAAGAGCAGGGCTTAATTTATGCCTTCATCGTTACTATGTGACTTTGAATTGTGAAAAGTCCTCGCGGAAATGAAAATAGAGCTCCACACAAGTTTTATGATTGGGGAACACTAGTTGTTTCGGCTTTAAGCCCGAACTATTCTTTTGAAATACGTCTCGACTTTGAATAAATTTTTCATCCGTTATAGAATTATGTGTTTATCGCTATTAAACTGAGCCATACACATCAGTCTTCTCAGCTTAATAGCGAACTCTACTCTACTCCAAACTATGGAGTTTGATGATATATTTTTTGTTTTTAAAACCTCTATCATTCTTGACAATTTTCGATGTAAATAAATACTATGTATACTTATAAATTAATCCTCTCGATCTCTCTCCGGTCGTGCCGGTTATTCATCCCATAGGGCTATGAGAGTAAAAGAAGAGTGAGTGTGTCTGTATCTGCGCAAACGCTTGTGCTTTATAATATATTCTGCGCAGTTAGCTGATCTCTTGTAAATTGGCCGCCGTGGCCGGAATCGGTCGGAATGACATAATTATTATTATTTATTTTAACACGTTTGCAAAGCATAACCCGGTCTCAGAGTGATTGGACTTGAGATCGAGGTCGGGCGGTTCAAAATATTGAGTTGCGCTAAATTATTATGTGGGTTTTTAAGCAGTCGCACTGTTTTATCAAATATATTTAGAAGTGCAATAGAAGGAAACAAAACATTGCCATCGACTTGGCATTTATATTCAAATGTAGCCGTTTTTCATTTTAGGAAGGTTCCTAGAATATTTGATATTTTGTCGATATTATAGTATAAA
>DWHQ01000297.1:0-15295 GCA_018247955.1 Eurytides marcellus marcellus | reverse complement strand
ATCGTGACCAGTCTCGATGTATATATGTTGAGCATTAATTTTCTTTAGCTATTAACTATACCATGAGAAGCACACAAGCTTACTATTTATTTGATGATTGAATACTATTGATACCTTTGTGTCATCCCCACCATAGACTTTCACTCTATTTATTAATAAGTTTAATAATTATTTTCAAGTGTACAATATACAATATTTTTCTAGCATACTTTTGCCCCATTAATAGATTATATAACATATAATCCAGTTATATTTGTTCGGGATGTATTTTATATTTGGTTATTATTTAAGTGACTTCTTATTCATTAACTAGAGGACAAGACGGTATAATGGTTTTCAAACAATCATTTTTAATCTTCATCAGTTATTTAAAATGTGGACAGAGGTACAATATGAAATTCATAAAAATTATAGTGTGCCTTTTAACTGTGTTGTCAAAAAAATAAATAATTTTATTCTATTAGAATTAGAGACATTTGAAAATTCCATCTCCCAAGCTCTTGCTTAAAAAGTAAATTCTTACTTTTGTTAATTTCGTTAAAATAATTTTATCAATATATAATTATGTGCTATGTGTTATCATAAAAAGGCACTTAAGGCAAATACTTATTGCCTAATTATAAATAATTCAAGTGTCAAACGTTTCAGTACAACGGATTTGTAGGTATTTGGTTCAGTGTATTTATTTACCTTTGCCTGCTAAAAAAAAAAAATTACTTATTATAACTTTGTGCCAACAATTTTGTTTCAACAAAAGAATTGAATTTTGATTTTTCAGTTTTATGCCTTGTATGTCATTTTAAAATGTAATTATATGTAGCTATAACAATTTTTTATACATTTTTATGTGTAAAATATTTTTATATTCACCTTTATTACTCATTTTAAGATGTATTACAAATTAATTATATTTGCTTCACTTCTGTTTACATCAATAATTTCATTATTGTATCAACAAAGATACTTTAACACAAAAAATATATGGATCAGTGCTTTCCACCCCCTGTTTTTTATGTGATAAAGTCAAATAAAGTGTAATTTAATAAAGTTGAGTAAAATATTAAGGTCAATGAGACTCTGTGAATACAGTACATATTTCAATAATATTTGTTATATTTTTTAATAATTTAAACAACTTCTCACATAAACTTAATAAATTGTCACTTATATTAAAAAAATAAAAAAAAATTTTTATTACTTAACTAAGTTACGACACAGCAAGTTAAACACCTAAAGCAATATACTTGTGTATAATAGCCTAATGCCATGCATTATATTGAATTATGATCAATGACTTTTTAAAACTATTTTTCGTGTTGGCCTGTACTTACTAGATATATATTTATTATGTCCAGTAATTACATTGGAAATATTGCCGTTTAGATCTGCACACATGGTGCTCGCAAATAATTGCTTGGTGCAGTCAATAACTGGAGAGAGTGTGGAAGATCCATGTAGCAGCTTAAATTACTATTTTATTTAGATATACTTGCGTTGTAAAAAGCAACGTTCAAATGAATAGAAACAAATGACCTCTACTAAGATCACCTTCATGCCTTTGACTAAAACTTTTGGTGGTATATGATGACGTACTTTGCGGTTTGTTAAAATTATGAATGAATGTGAACGAATTATGTATGTTTTAAGTGTTAAATTTAATTTATCCGCCGATATTGCTTTGTTATTTATAATAGCCATAGTCTAGAATATTTATATTACAGTACATCTGAGTTAGTGTAGAATATTACGGCAAAATTAAATTAGACTGGGAAGTATAGATTCGTGACTAGACCAAAGTGTAGGTAAAGGTGATAACTGTATCTCGTAACGGAAATATTTAAGAAGTTGATTGAAGAAATTGTCGCCTGGTTTGTAGTCTAAAGCAGGCGGCATCTATCACACATTCACGCAATAATGTAAATGAATACTTTGGCGATACACCCGACGATAAAGTTACGTAATAGTAAAATCGATAAACAGTGACCATAAAACAAAAATATAAAACAGTGAAAATAAATCAATAATACGGGACGGCGATTGATCGTTTTCTAATTTTTATCACTTGTTGTAAAGAAGTTATAAGAGAGGGAGATGTTAAAAAATTAAGAGTAGAGGACGGTTGTTTGAAGCGTTTTTGTTTATTTAATAACCTTTGAGGTCGAATAGCTTTGTTCATGGACAGGAAAAAACAAATCCTATCCATCTTTTCGTTTGACAGTGGTTACGTCTTTGTCCCTATTTCTATTTTTAACCTTTGTCTTCCCGGGGCCTTCAATCCAGTTTACTGCTCGTCGTTTGTACCCAGTCGTATTGACCAATTTCGGGGTTACACTAGTGCAGACATTTCGTTGTAGCTTAACGTTGTCACCAAGTGGTAGGCTGGGGTTAACTATTTCTATTTTTCGATCTATATAAATTATTTTAACAGATGCTTTAATTAAAATTTTACCGTATAGCATATCTAAAGACGGTTTATTTTTTGGATAAAAATGTATCCCCTATATTTGTCCTTTATAGCAATTTCACAACTGCTGTTTTTTTCTGCCATTGTGAAATTGCTCTATCGATTTTTTGCGTAATAAAACGCGATAAATTCCGTAGGTTTGTTTTATTTAATAAACTCATAATTAATTCGTGTATGAAGTTAAAAATTTCAAAAGGTTTATTTTATTATAATCAAGTAACTCTATCTTTTATAGTAAAAAATTAAAATTGAAGAAGTTTTTGACTTTGTACTGAAAATTTGTACTATGTTTTAAATCAAAAACTCAAGTGGATCCCCGGGGGCCCCGGAAGACTCGGCGGGGGTGTAATTCGATCTAATCTTCACATGTTTTGACGAATTTTGGAAATATGGTAGAAATGTTGCCGCAAGGGGTTTTCACCGACCCCAGTAAAATTTTGAAAGTTGTGTACGAGAAAAAACTTTGGGAATTTCTGTTTTAAACGGATTACATTTTTGGAACGCAAGTGTCTAATTAATGTAGACATGTTTCAAATACGTTGTGTATATACAATCTTTTTTCTAGTACTGTGTCAACGATATTAATGAAAAGATTACGTGAATGTAATTAATAAATGAATACAAATGTAAGGGTCGACCTTGTTATACAATATTCTAAGAATTATAAGTGCTTTATTCTACTGTAAATAATTGTTACTCACACCCGCGCAATTGCAAGCGTTAGATTATTCATAGGGCATTGTAACCGTAACATCATTCGATTTTATTATGAAGTATTATGTATAAATATAGAAGATAATGATGACTCAATAACTCGGAAGTCGGACTTCGATCTGTGGTTGTAGATTCACGTCATGGTGGCGTGTGTAAATTTTCTAATTTTTGCAAATCAAATTACTGTATCACATTTGCTTCTGATATAAGTTAATACCAACAACCTAGAACTCGGGTAAACATCTGTCTACCTGATTAGTGTTACAAGACGAGATACAATGTTGAGAATTGTTTTTTTGTTGTGTACTGGTAGCTCGTCGTAATTGTGTGAGACAAGACATGTCATTTATTTTACTTTATTTCAAAGAGTATTACTAGTTTGTATAAACTTCGAATATTAACAGATGTTTCAAGGTTACTTCTCATACCAGTTTTTACTTAAACACTCTAGTAATAGTGAATATAAAATGTTAGATATAGTGTAGATAATATTAGATTTTGTTATGTTCGTTACTTATTAGTTTATATCTGATCAGTATATATTTTATATTGGGAATATAATATATTCTTATTAAAATCCAATTATTTCATTTGGTACTTTCTTGAACATCGCGTAAGAGCTGCTAAGTTTTATCCTGATTAGGAGGCAAACGAGCAAGTGGCTCATCTGATGATGGTAAGCGAACGCCGCCGCCCATGGACATCTGCAACATTAAGGGACTTGCAAATACGTTGCCGGCCTTTAAGATGGGATTATGCTGTCTTCTTAAAGGTCCCAGTATTCGAAGCTTATTGATATGTGTTTTTATTAATCAGTAATTAAGTAATTATTATTATATTTAATTCCACTGATTGAACACTAAGTTCGCGTGGACTACAACTTTGATTGGAGGAAATGGAAATTGCACGATTAATATAAGGAAATCATTGCCAACGCGCTAAGAAGCAGAAGCTTGTTTGTACATTATTCGATATCAGTCGTTGAACTATGTCATTTATCGGGACGAAAAGTTTCCTATTAGTTAATCTGAGTTGTAAACTATCATATTTCTGGTCTTGTATACAGATCGTTATTCTTGGTGAACCGACCCGAGCACGTGTTTGGTTCTAAATCACGGCATGCCCTATTTGTATTGAAGCTAAAAGGTCGAGACGTTAGTAAATATTAAAAAAATAATGGCCATACAATATCACCTAATCCAATATAATGGCCATCTAATGTAAGAATGTCATTTAAATGTTTCTTTTGTGTTAGTTATCCCAACATTTTCCTGTCGTAATAATTTTGTATGAAATAATTCCTACAATATATGTGTGCACAGATTTTGACATGATGGTTATACCTTCGTTTAGGTAAACAAAAATAAAAATAAAAAAATGTATTTTTTTTATCTTAGTTCTAATGCCTAGACAAGTAAATCGAACGACTGTGATAAATAAATGAATCTGTGTTTTATAGATGAGCTGAAATTGATATGAATTTTTATCTTCTCATTTAATTTCGTGAGTCGAAAATATACGGACCGAAAACACTCGTGCTTATAACTGATAAATAATTTAATCAGTTTGGTAATAATTATTTTGTCGTTATTGTACAAAATAAGCTTTCACTCCACTAAAGGCTATTGAAAGCTCTTCGGTTCGCTTTTAACGAAAGCGCCCAATATTCAATCCGGTTTGGTGAAATATGTTATGGACATTTCTCCTTTTAATATTAATAAATAAGGATATAAAATAATCGACGGCTCGGTTGACGCAGTTTAATGTAGTCGGTTTGCCGTTGCAGATTGTGGGTTCATTCTTCGGCGAGAAAAATATTTTATAAGTGAAGAAGGTCGTAAACGAACTTGTGGACCGATCTTCAGAAGGGTTGTACTCGCTAAACCAATCTGATAATTATTTAGCAGTAAATATTGATAATTACAAAATTGGCCTGGGGTGGGTTGTTATTTTACCTCCAAGCTCCTCCAAGTTTAGGTGCCTCCGTGGCCTAGTGGTATAAGTCCGTTCTTTACAAAACGGAGGTCGTGGGTTCGAATCCCGCGGAAGGTAATAACTTGTATTTAAAGTAAAGTATTGTAATTAAAATAACTTGGGTAAATTAACGTTTATCTCCTAATATAATAATTAGAATATGCAGTAATCTTAACGTAAAAAAAAGATGCTAAACAGGTTCTGTGTGGTACTTTTACGAGCCTGCCGAATATTTTTGCTTAAAATCTTGGCCCATGACACATTTACATTAAATGTGAACAACTTAATATGTCACTTACCAGAATCGGCACTGTAGCTTTTAACCTAAAATCAAAAATCCAATGATAATTAATTATATTTTATATCATGGGACATCTCACACATTGCCATCTGATCCCAAACTGGGGAGAGCCTGTACTATGGTAACCAGACAACTAATATACATACTCATATATTTTTAAATACATTCTTATATAGATATGATACGTATTCGTACAGTGTAGACATACGAATTTTCAAACACCTAAAACCGGTCATGATCATGGGTCGAACTGAGCTGGCCCAAAACACTACATCAGATTTGAAAAAGCATAATTCCTCGTTTAAGAATACCGAATCCCCCTCAGGATGATTCTTAGATCAAGAAACAAACAAATTTTTAATCAAAATGGTTGGGTGCGACCATCGGTTTGGTTTTGGGAATGGAATCTAATCAGGAACCACACACCACCACCACACTTAAAGATGCAATTAGAGTTTTCTGCGAAGTATGAACCAAAAATTAACAATTTTGAAATGATGGTAGCCAGAGCTAACATTGAACACAGAACATTCTGTAAAGTGTTAAATACGTCACGAGTTTAAATTCAAATTAAATAATGCGTGGAATTCGCATAAATAGAAAAAATTATCATGCAAATGACTAGCATACTAGTCACCCGATTCACTACACGAAATGAAAAGCTATATTTACACTTTACGTCTGTCTGGTCGTGGTACATAAAAAGGTTGTTGAGAGTTGGCTAGATAACTTTCGGCGTTGTCAGCGTTTTGTCTAGAGATTAAGGCAAAAAACGAGACATGGATTAACGAAGATGGGCACAGACGTTATGTCATCTTATATCGATGCTGACGAGTGCAGCGCTAAACCAAGCACAGTTCAGAAATATTGATTCAAAACATTTAATGGCACTGTGTGGTTATTAAGAGGCTTACAATCAGAAGAGCGATCGGCCCAAGTCTATTTATTGAAACAAAAAATACCGAAAATGCAAAATTTTCTGTCACGCACCATAAACTTGTAGAATCGGTTCTCGCCAGCGGTATTTTCGAACCGATACGATTTAGGGTCCTTCAAGAAGAGAACTTATTTCCACCTTAAAGACCGGCAACCCTTTGATGTTGCGAATGTCCATGGTGCGGTGATCGCTTACTATCAGGTGAGCCGCTTGCTTGCTTTCTTTTAATCCATTAACCCCGGATATTATTGTGGTTTCATCTGACTATAAATTTTCCGTTCATAGTATACACGATACAAACAACAATAATACTTATTCATCTGTGTGAACGACGATCAATAAAGTAGGAATGTAATACATATTAAATCTTCCTAATCCCACGGAAGGATTTGGTTTCACCGAAGCCGCCGGTAGGTCGTGAAGATAATGAAGCAAGGTTTCGCTCTTATCTAATCATCTGTTTTCGCTCCGATATTGTATTGTTCGCTAAATTGAAATTGGACGCGGGCCAATGCGGTGGATGCGTACACGAAAGAATTCGCAATTTACCTCACCAGCTGTAGTTGTTGCATGCGGTATTAGTTTATAATAACTTTGCCTTCTGCACTGTCTGTTTTATCCGATTGTCACACAGTACCAGTTCTTGACTGCGCCTTCTTGGATTTTGTTTTTGTTTTATTTCTCTCTTCTTCTTTCTTGTTCTGTTTGTGATTGAATAACATAATAAAGGATAGTAAAGGACGAAAAACCAATATTGTTTTTAAATTATTAGTAAGGATAATGAGCGACAGTAGTTTAGTATTATCTTTTTCCGCTGATGTTAAATGTATGCATCCGCCACATTTCTAATACGAATATCATTTTAGGAACTTATTCCGATATAAAGTATAAGATATATTTTATTAGACTTTCATAAATAGAATATTGAACGATAGGAATATTTAATCTGATATATAGATGGATCTACAAACGCTTGAATAAAAAGACAAAAATATCCACATATATGTATTTTAAACTTACATATCTTATACCAATGATATGTAGGTGTGAAATATAGCAAAACAGACTTTATAATACGCAGTAAATCAGGCTTTAGAAATCCGCTTTGTAATCCACAGCCAAAATTTTATGTGACACAAACCTATTTAATTAACTTTAAAGATGACCCCAATTTAAACAAATATATCTTCTATATTATTAAATGATGAATTTAATATATAATAACCGATATTATTTACTGAATCATATACATTTTAATATTGTGGGTAAAAATAGATTCATTAAATAACGATACTAATTTATAAAGATTCTTTTCCCGCACACACTGCTTCGTTTTGAATGGGCGAAAGCAAATACGATAAGGATCGTGGCTTTGATAGCGATTTGTTTATGGCTTTATCGTGTTTGTCTTCCTTATCTCTCGGACGTTCAGAGTGTGTTGGTACAGCGATGTAATATGTATTTATCAATTCCGACTCGAACCGCGTTGTTTAGTGAAAGCACGAAGGTCGCGTCCTTCTTGATTGGGCTCAGCTAAACGGCCAACGGAATGTCGAACGCCAATTTCTAATTCTACAATCCGGTTGTTTTCCTTTTTGTGGAGATACGAATCTGCTGGTGATCTAACTTAATATTGTTAGAGTCCAATCGATTGACTCTGTCGAGCTGGAAATATATGTGATGCAGGATTGTCGTCTAGATATATAAGTATATATATTCGGACGTTGCAGAATCTCATCGATCGACCGTTTGAGCACCCCTGGTATAGGGATATCGAATATGCGGCCCGATGGTGAAGGTATATTTTCCTTTTTAAAATGGCAGGACACGTTTGCAGAATCCGCCGGGGTTGGTGTCACTGTATTGCCAGTTATTCTACCGTCAAGCTGTAGTGTGCACAGACACTGTGCTGTTATACGCTTGCTTCTATAAAGACATCAAGATTTATCGGAATCGCTGGGCATAATGTTATTGTTATCTCACTGTTTTCTCTCACAAAAACAAAGGGGCAAAAAAGGTTTTGAATCCCTGTAGCGAGTCCCGCAACTGCACCTGATAGTAAGCGGCACAATTTTCCAATGCACCATACCAATACACACTTTTTTGTAAAGTGTGCATAGAGCGAAATAAATAAATAATGACCTGAAATCAGAATTCAGACGAGGACAGAGTCCTGTCCGTGTTTCGTGCTCTTCTGTATGTATAATTACACACAAAACTGAATACTTTATAATTTAATTGAAATCTATTATCGAACCGACATCTAGTTATATACTATGCATTGTCGAAGGGAAGTGGTTAATACACCGATGACAAAACCGCTACCGCAGGTCGATGGTTGACCGTCACGCAGAAACAATAAAACATGATAAATTATATGAATAAAATAAAGTAGAATAAAAATTTGTAATCTAAAAAATCTATGTCCGCTTGGAGTAGTTTTTTATGCAGTAGAAGGCAAGTGGATTTGTTGAAAGTAAGCGATAACCAATATCCATGGACATTCGCAAGATCAAAATACTTGCAAATGCGTTGTCTTTAAGGTAAATAAAGGGAAGGGAAGGGACACGGGTAGGCCACCGGCCACCTCACTCACTGAAACGAGGAAGCACAAACTTCATTCGATTTTCTGTGAGGTCGTGGTACTTACCCGACCGGTTCGAGCCGGCCCATTCAACTGCAGCGGGAGCGGTTACAAGGCTGGAGTGATTAAGTTATTTTGGTGTATTGCTGAATGTGTTGCTTCGGGCACAAGTATTGCTAGTCTCGTCATTTTATCATAAAAAAGACAATACATTGCTACTACTACCTTCTCTCCTATGCGTTAACTGTACGTTACGTGTGCGAATTAGAAGGCCGATTGACCGCGTGCAATTGTCGGTGCATCGATCCCAATGGCCGACGGACCGTGAATACGAATCGTGTGCTGCTGATTGCTGCTTCCGCCTGCGCTGCATCGACACGTGCCGGTTTTTGGTTTCTAAACGCGTCCATTATCTATCGGTATCGTTGTGCTAATACATTGTTAATGGTAGTGGTCGGACATAACTTTCTTTATTTAGGCCCGGTCATGATGGAATTATTAGATCGACAAGTGCAGTATTGGGAAGGTGAAATATATGTGTATACAATTCAGTCGGCTTTATTATGAGTGTATAGTAGGGTTACAAATGTATAGGTGTGTTTGTTAATTTATACGACCGTGCTGCTCATAGGCATATTTTTTATCAAAACATTTTGAAGAAGCGAGAAAAATTAAAAGAATCGCGAGCGAAGCCACGGTTCTAATTTATTAAATTCTTATATCTACTTAAGAGGCTAGACTGGAATCCTTTCGTGCCTAAGTGGCCACCACATATACGTGTTGTCTGACGATTGTGGACAGCGTAGAGTGGCGTTTTTTTAGATAGACGATCGCACGTTAACTGGTAGCACTAGATGCGTATAGTAAAACATCGGTTCAAGTATAGCCCTTTGAGTTATGCCTATTTCAAAAAGTGTATTGCGCAGTTCCATGATGTTGATAAATACAAAAATTGATGTTCCGTGCTATTAATATTGACATACAAAATTATCGAACTCTTCGAAGTTATAACCGTTAAATCTGTCAAAAAAAGTATTAATGTCTTTAGAAGGGAAAATGTTCTCAATAATTTCGCGCAGGAATGCGTTTAACTTTAGTTAATTCCAAATTGACGTCTCTATGAGCTTCTGTTATTAATGTGAAAGTTTATGAACCTCGACTACAAACTACAGGTAACATATTTTTCGAAATCTGTATGTTTGAGCTGAGTTCAATCGGTGTACATGAAACGGGGTATTTGAAATTTTTATGAATCTATTGAAATCGAAGTTATCGTATCTGTTGTTATCGTTTGCTTGAATTTGCACTCTGTTTTCTCTTTCGCGTTTGTTGGAGCGTATTGTTTCTATAATTGCTTTGCCGCATTCTATAAAAGTAGGATTTAAGGTCAGAAGGCCTTCGAATGATGGCGAGAAATCTGAGGCGGTTAACGCTAGGATAGTTGATATCGAATTTCATTGCTCTACTGCAAAAAACCCGTTCTGTTTTTCAAAGATTAAAGTGGTTAGTTATTCTTATACTGTAAGATGCAGACTATGTGTGACATCTCACGAATATAACTTTGGCACAAACACTCGGAACATATCAGTAGGTCTTGCAAATAGTAGTATCGTGTAAGATTCAACCTGAAGTGTTCTACTAATAGAAGGCAATCGTTACTACGTATCTCATGTTAGTGTTTTGAAGAAGCAGTCAACAGATAAGATTGTGATGACATTATTTAGTGTTATTTTAGGCTGTTGTGAAAAAGAAATCTAAGCGAAGATGATTTTCATTTTAAATATGTGCTGTGTTTATCATGTGCAGATATTTTTATAACAATACGTTTCTATTGTGCGCATTACGCCAGTTATGAATAACAAATGTTACGTGTATATTTGCTTTTAAAGTTGCAATTACGTTGTACCAAGTAAGTTCCGAGTACTTAGGTGAGGTAAGGATGAGGTCAGTAATTTGTACATAAATCAGTATTACTAGCACAGCAAAAGTTGTCTTTTATTGCTTTTAATGTAATGAGAACTTAATGGTGTTGATTACGAAAATTGGCGTGTCAAGGTATTATAATGATTATTTGTATTTACGCAAATACCCAAAATCCTTGAAGTAAAGGTATGTAATAAATTTTATCCCATTTTACTTAAATTCCTGATGTTTCCAATGAAAGTATTGACAGAGAATCTGTAGAGATAGTGCCCATGATTTTGGTCATGTCTAGAATAAAACAGGAACTAGGTAAAATAGTTTTTTTTTTAACTACCACTACCATATTTAATGATTGTACTTGTATTCACGCAAATACAACACATTGTTAAAGTGAAACTCATTTAGGAATATTTTCGCGTTTTATATTATTTTTAGAACTGGCCCGTGACCCGGGACTCTGTATAGTGTTCATTACATTGGGAATTTTTTTATTCAAGTTAAAAAAACGCTGCCCTTATTGTAAGATAGAAATATCTTGTGTTACAAGGGCTTTTTACAGACATAAATTTCACACGGACAAACGACCAGATCCGGAACAATCATCTGTAGTTCGTACAAATTTTTGTGCCGGGTGGGAATCGAACCCACGATCTGCGACGCCGAAGCCAATAGCTTAGCAACTGCGCCAAACGAGTCATCAAACAATTATATCTCAATTATCAAACAATTTAAAATCAAAGTTTTTGTTTAATTAATTTTATTGACTTGTATAGATTATAGTTGAACATTTTGAAGTATCACAACAACTACTGACTTAATGTTCATAAAAATCACTATAAAGTTTAATTTTAGTGCACTCTATAAAATTTTTATCGATCTAGTGTTTTTAAGAATTCGTTAATTATAGATACGATGCTTAGTTTATATTCGATTAATTTGCGTTCCTGAAAAAAATATTGACCTTATGTATTTAAAGGAGAGATAACTTGTCGCTTGTCCTTATAGTTCAAAAGTAGATGAAGATGGTGCTACCGTTCCAAAAGCGATTGTCACAATCGTTGCTTGTTATATAAATCTTTTAAAATTATTCCTTTTAGCTTACTGTTTAATATGCATAGGGTATTACGTATCTGTGATCTTTCTTCTTTTAAATAGCTGTATTTAATTTATGTAACGCTTCTCGCGATGAGCTTAGACGAATTTCCTTTAAAATGAGAGCTTCGTTTATGCTAATTACGTTACATAAATATGTTTACAGTGTATAAATTATTGACTATAAAAGGAGTGATGGTAGAAATTTTATTTTTTTAAGAGTTTCTAATGCATTGTTGAATTTCGTTATTCAAATGTTTCTTACAATTGTTTTAAATTTATTTTCTTTTTTTATAAGTGTAGGAGGTTTAATGTTAAGTGGTATTTTTCTTTATGTTTTTAGGAAATCGGTCGTAAAAAGTAAGAACTGATTTAATGGTCCAAGACATGAAGGGTCATTATCGATTTTCAATGATTGCATTTATTTCATCCGTATGCTTAAGATGGAGATTGTAAATGTGATACGGTGATCAATTTAATTTGCTATGCGTGAATCGAATGGTTGAAATTGAAGTGACTTTCACCTCATATTACTAGAGTGTTAGAATCGAAAGTATTCCGAAGAACATTTTTATTCCGATAGTCTGCATAAAATTAACAATATACTATAGCAGGACTCTATCGAATATCACGAGCGCATAGATTTAGTCTCGCTTTTTTGTGATCTTTCAAATGTAGCTTTGTGCCGAGTTTAAGTAATTATGTGATTATCATTATATTACTGTAGTTACTTCTCACATAATACTCCTTTCTCTTCTTATTTCGTGTAACTTTGAAGTGAATTTGCCCATTTTATACTTTAATTTATTATATTTTGATTCCATGGCCTAGTGGGCCTGTAGGCCTATAGGACCGCGCTTTACAAAAGGGAGGTCGTGGGTTGGAATTCCGCGGAGGGCAATGACTTTTTGTTTTTGTTTCTTAGTTGGGTTAGAGCATTACGAGTTGATCACCTAATTGCATGCGCCGGATGGGCATATAAAAAGTCGGTCTAGGCTTCTTCGGTTGTTTTCGCCATCTAACGGTGACTTGGAGAATTCGAGTTCGATACTATGAGGTCGGTTTAATGTAACCGCCTCTGCGCCTAATCTCTCTCCGGTCGTGATGGCGATCCGTCCCATGGGGCTATGTGAGTAAAGGAAGAGTAAGTGCACCTGAGTCTGCGCAAACGCTTGTGCACTATAATGTTACCCGAGCAGTTGCCTGATCTCTTGTAGATTGGCCGCTGTGACCGAAATCGGTCGGGAGGACATTATTTTTATTACTTTAATTTATAAAGTTTATAGACGGATGTGATAGGTTAGAGCATATTTTAGAGAGGAAACATGACGAAAAATTGTTATGTTAATAAATTAAACAAATATAGGCCACGGCGGCTGTGTCTCCTGTATTGGTGACATGAGTGTAGTGATTTTTCTTACGAGCGAGTGCAAAGCGGTGCCTGATAGCAAGCGACATTCTGTTTTGGTCTAACTGAATGTTTGAAACCCTGTGTGGTTTGGCGATGTGCTCATTGCCCGAAATATAAGACGGTTTATCTTTATGCCCATTGATTTTTCTGAAATATTGCCTTACAAACCGGAACACGTTAATCCTTTCATCTTTGTGGTGGACTTACTCGCGTATGCAATGCTGTGTGTCTTCCTCAAGCGGACGCCAGACGCAGGACGGCAAGACTGTAACAAATTACACTATCTATTCCGTTCATAGGAAAGTCATGAACTAAACCGCAGTCGATTATACTAAGTTATTAATTCCAATGAACATTGTAAGCTTTCTCGGGGCAAAAGCGACTTATCCAATTATTTGAACTAAACTCTCAATATGATTCAATTTAAATTCGTTCTGTTAACAATAGTTGAAAGATGATATTAGGATGTAGTACATCAATTAGTATTAATGTGATTTAAGACATTAATCTATAGATCATCACTATCGATTAGTCTCAAAGCTCAGTGACCTATAGACTCGGCGGTATTGTATTCGCGTATCAAGTGTAAGGGAAACCGTACAAAAGTAGTGCCATGAAGTGGATTAAATTCGTAACACTTGTAACCCTCGCATTGTTTAATTGTCTGGTATATTCCCTATTAAAACTATAATTTAAAAATGGCTTTGTTAGTCTATTCTTCTATTACTCCGCACCATAGCTGTGGTTCTATAGCTATTATGACTGCCAAGTTGAAATAGTTTTTGTTATTTTTTATTTATTTTCCAGGATAAATAGCAACTTAAAAAGATAATTAATGAAATTTTTGATAATAAAGTTATGAGGTATACACTCACAACATTTGAGTGTTACAAAGTGATATTAAAAAAAAAATTGTTAGTCGTAGCTTAGCATACTTTTTATACCGTGAGAAAAGGTGAAAATTGACCCAAATAATGCCCATGATCTTTCAATGGGGGAAATAAGAAACATGTTGAGTAATTAAGCCGATAGAAAGTGGGAACCGTCATTTGGGGGTTGGGTATCAGTCGCCAGAGATGTTGGGGCGCGATGCCAACCGTCATGCTCCTAACCTTATAAGCATTTTGACAGTGGTAGGGCTGTGCCGAGTCCTCCCTGGGTACCACGACATCGTCAGTTATTCTATCGCCAAATCGTCTTTTGCATTCTGGTTTGAAGGGTAATTACGCCAGGGTAGTTCATTGGCATGCAGATATACCATTTAGAATCTCTGCGTAACGAGCACACGGCAGGGCAAGGGCAGTTTGAATATAGCATGTAGAGTTAGTGTTCTTACCATCAGCCATACAATATGCTTCTTACTTTATTTCCCAAAAAAGCAAATTAGAACATCCATTTTTTATGGTATGTTCGAAACTGATTTGACGGTTCATTTGATGGGGAGGGAGAATTAACTCTAAAGAGAAGAGAAGTTTATCATCTGGGTATGGGGTAAACAGGCACTAAAGATGTGCAAGAGTGATTGAACTAAAATTGAAGACGTTAACTTCCAGTTAACCGCTTATACGGGACAAAGCGCGGAAATACGAATATTTCTTTTATACAGTCTTCAGGCAGACTGTCACTGAACAGTTTTGTAAAGAATGAAATTTATTGCTTTTTTCTTTGTGGTATTGGCGTATTGTCGCCTTGATGCCCGATGCTCTGTAAGGCCGTTGTTGTTCCCCGAAAAAGTTAAGCTAAAAGCTCTTCCCGAAACGCGAACGATCTTGCACGCTGATGAGGTTTTTTTTTTGTGGAGTAGACTGAGAAAAGAGTAAGCGGGTCACCTGATGGTAAGTGATAATCGCCGCCCATGGACATTTGCAACATTAGAGAACTTGCAAATGCGTTGC
>DWHQ01000296.1:0-15296 GCA_018247955.1 Eurytides marcellus marcellus | reverse complement strand
GTGCTCACATACTTAACGCCCTCCGTCAAAAAATAACAAAATCTCGGGACCAAAGTGAAGAGTCTCAATATGAGGCCGCTATGATCAAACACATATTTATATTTAAACAAATAAAATAAAAAAATAAAATCGTTTTTTAACCTTGTATGTTTACTTTTGGTATACGTTTTGCTAATAAATGCGTAAATGTTTACGAGTCTTGACTTAGCTTCGTCAACAATTCGATATAATCGTACCGGTTCGTTTCTCCGTTGGTGCGTAACAGGGTAAAACAAGAAATCAAGACACACAATTTTGAATTGATTATGTCAGTAGAGATTTCAGTAACGCTTATATATGTATATATCGATTACTTTACAAATTTCTGATACATTAAAGACAGTTAAATATTTACGAACAGCATCCAAGAAGTGTTGAGGTAAGTTACTTAGTTTATTAGTGTTAGATAGGAATGAATGGAAACATTGGATCAATGCAATAGCGAACTCGCAGCTTCCCCCGTTTTTTAGCAAAAACCGTTATTTTAGACATAAATCTCACCCTTCCGAGTTTGAAATTTCAATATCCCCAACGAACAAAGCGCCGCCATTGCATTTTTTACGCTCGACAATTTTTTAAAAAATGTGGGGTAATGCATTTTTTATTGCAGAATTCGCGAGCTTTTAGTGGAGACGCGGTCGTTATTCGTTCCCACGGCCGGGAAATGGGTCATGCATTGTTCCGTTCCTTCGTTTTTACGTTAAAAAAGAGATTTCGGCGGAGACGGGCGCGGACCTGTCGCCTCCCCGCGCCGCGGCCCCCTGACACACATTTTTTACCGACAAAACGTACAATTTACGCAGCTTGCGCCCGATTTTTCTCAGGAGACGTCGCTTTTTTCTGGATACATGCAGTGTCGTGGCTTGTAGTACAGGAGGCGAGCCATGTCGCGGCGCAAGGGTTGCTCGGCGCCGTCAGCTGCCGCTGGCTGCAGCGCGGAAGCCCCGGGCGAGCGAGGGGGTCGGGGACGGGGCAATCAAATGATTAGGTAAACAAAGCGGCGGGGAGGGGGTCGCCGGTGGGCGCGGGGCGCGGGAGGGCGGCGAGGGCGAGGTCCGAGATTACCTCCGTTTTAACGCGTGAGAGATTTCAAAGGCGGCCACTTCACAAATAATCCATCAGCATCGGGGGCGGCCACTCGGACGCGAAGGGCGCAAATTCGATTCCGTCTTAGATTGTAGTGCATATTCGGCTAACGAGGTTTGCGGAGTGCCTCCCTCCGTCGAGATCGGCGACACAATATGTCGCCTTACCTGCCGCTACCCTCGGCCTCCACTCCAGAGGCATTTTCGCCACAGATGGGTTATCGCTCCGAATATGCTGTCGAACCTTCAATCGATGCCTTCTCCTGCTATTTATTCCGATACATGTTACATCTACGACCATTCAAGACGATCAATTTGCCTGATATCGTTCCAGTGCTGAGAGCACTTTTTAATTTAAAGGCTCATATTGATTTAAAGCTTTTATAAATGAAAAAGAGTAAGATATAGGAAATACAATTCCAAACTAAGATTAATTTAATAAGTTTTTTTTTTCTTTACGACCCTAGTGAATATGTAGAGCTTTATAAATTCCTTGGTCGAAAATACTGCGTAATAAGAAAATGCGAAAAGAGTCGTATAAATAATAACGTGTTCCTGTTTGTAGATGATATTAAATACTTTATATAACATTTTGTCGAGAGTAATTAGAATACTTATACTATCAAATTTTTGTAATGTCTATTATTTACAGTAATTAAAAAAGTCAACATATGTGGCCAAGGGAGTGAAGCGGTTAAATGGTTTCTCCATATGACAATTATTTTTAACATTACAGAATTATTTTTTGTATTATTGTGATTTTGAAAAAAAAATCTAATATACTGGCAGGATTATATCCAGCAATGCAAACACTAGTGAACTAAGTGTATTGAAACATTATGTCTAGTTACATCGAAACTCAATGAACTGACTAGTAAACAGTTTTGCACCAAAAATCTTTATATTAATCTTAATCACTGACTCTGCTTTAATCAGTCTACGTCCGATAAACTGATCTACCTCCTTTCGCATTGAGATGCGTGTACAGTGCTTTAAGCTACCTCTGTCTGCGGAGGGATAGGATAAAAAGGCTTGAGTTTTTATTACTTGTCAAGGTTAATTGTCTGACTAATGTATGGCGAGTGATGAAACAGCAAAAATGCGATAGTGATGTTGTTTAAAAACATTGTGCATGGAGCCGGAAATGTTAACAGGCGTGCATAAATTGGATTGATAATAAGGTCCGAATGGGTCGGACCCGAACCGGGAACAGTTAGGTGCGTGGTAAGCGCGTGCGCCGAGCGATGGCGGCGGATGGCGGCGGATGGCGCAGGTGTGCCCCACGCGGCCGCTCATTCCGACCGCTTATGAATTATGATATCCAACCGTTTACGAAACAATGCGATAAATGATATCGTGTTCCCGAAACGGAGCTAACGGAGCGGCCGGCGTTTCCGCAGCCCCGTCAGAGCATCGGCTTAATAACCCCATAGTTTCTTATACGGATTGAGCTTACCCCTAAACTAGTTTTGAACATTGAAAATTTAATTTTATAAAGAATTAAAGTGACTTCGACAATTCCTAAATTATTATTTCTTAGTTAAAGTCAAAGATCAATAAAATTGCTGTCAAAATTGCTGTCACCTTTTGATAAACTCTTTACAATAAAAAACCGTCAAAATATGTTGATGATGCATGTTACGCGCTATTTTGATAAATACTTAAAATCTCCTCTGTGAATTTGATTAGTATAAAAAAAAAACAATATTATATGCAAAAAACTACTAACAGAAGGTACGTAGTAACACAAAACATTTGAGGAATAGTGAAGAAGTAAAACGCTACAAGAATTATAATTATCTATACTGAATTCAATATATACTTCGATTATGTGCCCTCTTATAAAAAGTAATATTAAGGTAAAGTACTAATAATGTCGAGACGAATAAAATAACTCATATCATAAAACGTCACGGATCTGGTTCGTCCGTTAGCAATATTGAACAAGAAAGCAATCAAATAATGCTAAAGACGATATAATGCAGTTAGACGAGATCTTTAGGTGGCGACTGATGCAACGGTCATTATTTAATTATTCATGGAGCGATGAAAACTAAAACAATTTGAATACTCAATATTGAATGCATAACAAATTTTATTTCATGCTACGTTCCGAGAACGATTTACATTTGGGATATTAAAAGATTTTTACGTTATCATTTTAATCACCAGGTTGAGTCATTATACATGGTTCAAGTTGTGTTTGCTCTATAGAATGAGAAAGAGGGAACAGATTACACGAGTGGCGATTCGGCGACGCCGCCCGGGGACGCGACAGCGCGGAACGCGAGGTCGCTGTGACAACAATACTGCAATTACCGCGTCGTCACCGCGATGCTATCGCTCGCAAATTGAGCTCATTTAAATAGTGGCCACAGGCAAAAGTGACCGTTATTGCTTTCGCGCAGAGGCCACGGTGCCCTGGCACGGGAGCCGCCTGCGTGCAGACACCAGTCGCACTCTCTGCGCCATTCCATCAGATCCGGTGTCCTATCGCGGATTGCACCGCTCTCCTTATCCTATTATTGAGTATTCATTCGAAAGCATAGGAATTGTAAGATTAATGTCGCCAACCAAGAAACCCGTGATTTTGAATTCGTGCTGCAGAAACAGGCCGGTGGTAGAGCCAAGCAGCTACTCCCGCTGCTGAATGGGCCGGCTCGAATCGGATAAGTACCACCACCTCACAGAAAAAGCGCGTGAAGTGGAAGTATTTTTCGTCCAGTGAGTGATGTGGCTGGTGGCTCACCCTTTCCTTTTCCCCCTCTTCTTCCCCTCCCCTTCCTTCCACTCTTCCTCTGCTCCCCTTCCTCCCTCTTTCAATAATTCCCCTCCTTAAAGACTGGCAACGCATTTGCAAATTCTCTAATGTTGCAAATTTCCATGGGCGGCGGTTATCACTTACCATCAGGTGAGCCGCTTGCTCGTAAAAAAAAAAACAGGCATCGAGCATTCGACCCGCAATCCATATTATCCCGAAAAATGCGTAATTTGAAGTCACGGAGCCAAACGATAACAGGACAACCAACTATATTTGAAATATTATAGTACATCAGTTCTTGCGCAGACACAGATGCACTTACTACTTTCATAGCCTGATGGTACGGATTTCCGACACTACTAGTAACGACTACTTCATGTCACCGCTAGAAGGCGTCGAAAAGTAGTCGGCATGTTTTTTATACGCTCAACTGATGCATAAATCATCCTACATATCAGGTAATCTGATTGATCAGCCTATATTTTAAGGTATGACAATAAGCTAAGAAACACCGGCAGAAATTCGTTGTCCATCACGGGATTCGAATCAACAATCGAGGATTTGTTTTTAAAGTTTAGTAAAGTGTGAAAAATTAGATTGTAAGAATTTGTAAAGTGTGAAAAGTGTTTTGTAAAGTGTAAAAAATTTGCTTGTAAAGTGTGGGCCTATACCATTAGGTTACGGGAGCTGGCTATGGAGGAGGGCACGGAGTGGCACGGATGTACAACATACTTAATAAGGTTTCCGTCTTAATTTAACGTTAGGCGCGCACATGAAGAAGAAGAAGCGGCGTGGGGTCGAGGTGAGTTGGCGAGATAGCCGTCGAGATCCGTATCTGGATCGCGATGTTTTCGATGCTGTGTCGGCCATCAACGGCCGCTCGGGGCGAACACAATGCGGTGGGGCAACCGGCGAGCAGCGGCGCAGCGGCAGGTGGCGCCTTCACGCCCAGCCGATACCGAGACGAGCACGCGCAACCGTACAACCAAGCGCACGTCGAGATAAGCCGCTCTCGTACAATTTAAACTTTCAAATATTAGCAACTCTTCAGTTATCAGATAGTTTAGAGTAGGGCTGAACTATTCTATGACAGCTAAGCGGTTCTTTGAACGCAAAACGTAACGGTAATCTCGGCTCTACTTCATATCGTAAATGTTTCTTCTACACTTGTTACTATGGTTATTGAATAATATAGTATCGAATAGATATAGTTTTCACGTTTCGGGGAGGTTTCGCCAGGTAAGAGGCACAGAGAAGTGTACACGCATAGAGAGCCGTGCGCATACTGGTAGAGCGGTGGCGGTGAGTAATGCAACGAGTAATGAATGGGCCCGCGTCGCTCGGGCGACGGTCACGAGCGGCGCGGCGAGGGGCGGCACGAACTTGCAGCGGCCAAGATTTGAATACGAGATAATTAATATCGCTTTATTAGCGCCGCGGACGTCGATCCATGAAGATATACCCGGAGCAGTTTTATGAGCGCCGCTGTGCAGCGAACGACGCACAGCTAGCTGGATCCGTTCTAATTTATTTTATGGTTCAGGTGGCCAAAGACCAAGCTGCTCACCTGTTCTTTCTGTAACTGATATTTTTTCTTTGACCTGCAGTTGATCTATTTTCATCGACTTCAAGAAGAAGTAGATTTTCAATTCATCTGTATATTGTTCGTATTTATGTTACACAATAGCGAGTTGTAACTTAATTTTTAAGATTCTCTTTTATCTTGATGATTACTCGGCAATTTCCACAGAAATTTTATTGATAGTGGGCCATCGATTTCGAAGGTACGCTAGGTAAGATACAGCAGCAAAACTTTTTAAAATCGTGAACAATATTTTCTATTTTTAGCACAGCTAAATTTCAAAGCATATTGCAAACACAATGTAAGTTTTCCTTTTTTTTGTTTCTATTGAAATATTTGTTGGTACTGTATGTGTCCATGGAAAAGTATAATTATTTGACAAGTAGCCGGGACCGACTTATACGTGCCTATACAACGCTTGAGAGAAAAACGTAAGATATATTTAGGCAACCGGTTGATTAGCTCGTAATACCCTAACCCAATTAATAAACAACAACGCAGAGTCATTGCCTTCCGTGAGACTCGACCCACGACATCTGATTTGTAAAGCACGGGCCTATACCAGCCATGGAAGCATTTCAAAGTCTCAATACACTCATCATAACAAACGAGTTTGATAAGCTAAATAATGTAGAATTCCATAACCGGTAGACTTTCAAGTTCCAACCTTAAATGTATCGAATGGAGCCGACGTGCGAGTGCTTGCAGTTACTTCTCATCTTAAGCTGCGCGCAACGGAGGGTATCGAAAGTATTGACTTTGTGAAGATTTATTGAAAGTGAGGCATTGAGGTGAGCGGTCGACGGCGGTACTAGACAAAGCTCGCATTGTTCGGGTCTTCGCTTTAATTTGTTATCTTAATTTATTAATCGGCGCGGGGTCGTCGCCCCCGAGCTTGCAACAGTTGTTTATTACAAAACTGGACGCTTACGGAACATCATCACGAACGCCCTGTTTATAGCTATAAATATATTATATTCCACCGATTCTTTCGACCATTGTGTTCAATTTAATACAGAGGTATGTATTTACACATCAAAAAGTCAAGTGAAGCTCTTTAAATGAAATGCAAAGAATAGTGCATAAACAAAACTTTTGAGCTTCATGAAAGGTCTAAGAGGATTCACTTAAGCATTTTACTGTAGTCTCTTGGCACTTTTTATTTCATAGCTTTCATAACTAAACTAGACGATTTTTCAATTAAGACGCGTCGATATTATTACTAGCTAGAGGTGAATCCCGTTATCATAAAAGCTACTTGTCATAGTGGATCTATTAGAAAAACGGTCCAATTGGAGCGCATCGGCAGCCGGTACGCAAGCTACATACAGCACGAGGCAGTGGGTCTGGAGGAGTTATTGGTGAGTGTTAGAGGCAGCGCTATCAGAGCATCGGGCGCGGTCGTGCGCACGCCGCCGCATCGGCGCGATCTTCCCCGATAGCCCTCCGATGGAATTACGTTCTTTGTAATGAAACGATGCCAATATTCTTATAAGATCGAACAATGAACTTAATCGCTCGATCATCGGCCGTCTCAGTTCTCTAGCCCTCGACTAATGGCGGCTCATCTCCGGCTCTTCCTCGCCGACTCGCACTCGAAGCAGCTACGTTTCCGTCAAGCGAACCGAACGACGTGATAAAAGATCGCTACTCTTACTTACTTATTACCATACAAATTATTTACTCTGTTTACTCCAGAGATTCCCAGACTTTTTTGTCACGCAGACCTCTTTCAAAATTTCTACTATATTCCAACTTCAAACTTGTCAAAACATGTGAAGATTAGATCTAATCACACTCCCGCCAGGTTTCTCGTGGATACCAGGGGGCCAACTGGACCACATTGGGATTTACTGATTTCGACTGTTCTTTTCACTTGTTCTTATAACTAATATATAATAAAAATCTAACAAGACAAAGCCAATAAGATTATTTCGATATAGATGGAATAGAAGAATCACATATTTTCCATATTTTATAATAAGTAACAAATTCTAAGTAGTATGTAAGTTTAATGCATTTTTTTTAAAGTCTAAGTGGATTGCATTACATGTAAAATGTGTGTCTTGACAGAAGCTTTTTACGTTTGACATGAAATGTTCCATAAATCCATTGAAGATAAATATGCTTAGAGTAAAAAATAATCCCAGATGGAAACGACGGTCATGTGTGTGAGAGAAGCGGGCGTCGATGGGCGAGCGAATCAATCGATCAAATGACTTCGAAAGCATTCGTTCACCATGAGTTCCCAATTGCCAGTTGAATTTGAATAGCATTACCGAACATTGGCAGGCTGAGCGCAGGTATGGTCGGCGCGCGGACTCTAATTAGCCGGCATTATCTAACGGCGCCGAGCAGAGTTTTGAGAAAGCCTCGAGCTCGAGTCGGAGTTTGTTTATCCCAGTCACCCCGTTTAATTAGCGCGCGGCGTTGCGTTACGCCTCATCAAGGGAATATCATAGTTTAAAATAAGAAGCACACACAAGACTCGGACAGAGGGATTGATGGATTTACCGAAACAATGGCGGAGATTTGTATTAGTGCCGCATTAGCGATCGTCGCGTGGCATCAGGGTAGGCGTTTCTTGTGTTAATATAAGGTTCGCGAGGATGAGTACCTCGTATGGTTATGCTCAGGCGTGCATGTAAATCCCTCCGATTGATCTTCAGATATCGAACACGTTTAACTTAAACTATTCCCATTTTATACGTATAATTTAACGACGTACTTTTACTTAATATTACAACATACGTGGCAATATTTGAGCGCAATAAAAACCTTAAATTATTCAAAATATGCCTTAGTCATAGACCCAAGTAGCTTAGCGAGTGCACGAGCAATGAGAACGTTGCGGTGAGCTGTAAATTAAAGCGAACTAATAAATCGGCCGCCTCCATATTTACAAATAAGCAGAATGCGTATGCAATTGGAGCGGGCGCGGAAGCGGGAGCGGCGAGGAGTGATCAACGAGCACGAGCGGCGACCGCCCGCTGCTCTGCGCCTCTAAATACCCGCCGGCGGAGTGGACGCAGCACGATCGGACCACAATCCAGGCTGCTCTTATTATTCAATTTTTATTCGCTACTAACATCCATTTATTATCAATACTAACTATTTTTCGTAACCTCTGTTTTCGAGATTTAATGACAAAAGACATTCAAAACATTTTTACCAGCTCATCTTCCATTTAAATAATCCTCTGGTAGTGTAGTTTCCGATAGGGTGAACAAATAAAAGGATCAAGAGACGGTGAATGGTCACTTATATTTGCCATTGAAAAAAAAAACATACGAGTTTTTAAAAAAAATAGTCTAAAAAAATTACAATCCCTAAATTTGGTCTATTTAATTTTGATAGAATTTGAACTTGACTGATCGAGTACTGTCGTTCACTCTCCACTTTTCTGGCATTTTCGTACTTATAGGTCTTAGATTATTGAGTTATAAATGTACTATTGCCTAATTCGGTTTTTGTTCGTTACAGCTAACCCAACAAACGTTTCACAATGAGAAAATACAAAGCTCAATTCTAAGGTCAAAGAAACAGCTATTTATTATATCTGTTTCTTTGTATATATTTAACATATAAGTTTTAAGGACACAAACAAACAGAAATCGTGTCCACAAAAGTATGTATACTATACATATGCTTGAATTAATAGTGTCGGACCAAAAGGTAATAGATAATTTAATAGTGACATGTAACAACGCATATTAATAATGTATGGATTCAAATCTAGTAAAATGGTTATCTGGAATAAGACATTAAGCATGGTCACATGCATAGACAGTTGTGTGGGTGAACTTTGCCTGCAATTTTCAAAGAGTATTAAAGTTAATTACGTGATGCTAATCACTTTCGTATGTAATTTTATTGCCAGTACTCATGGAGTTGACCCAATGGTATGCCTTGGCATTCAGAACAAAAAGGCCAGTGTATATTTGTATAAAAAATATTTGTATTCGCCGAGTTGAGGGTGAAATCATCTGTCAAACGCCGGCGCGCGGTACGAAAATAGCCAGTTGATTGGGTTTTTACGGGTGGATTGGCGAGACCGCTAGGAATTCAGGCCGGGAGCACGAGGGCGGCGGCTGCGGGCCCCAATTTAAAATTCAGATAAGCGGAATAGTTGCCGGCCGCGGGACGCAATCGCCACCGCCGCGTCCTCCCACGCACCGCACCGACAGATTCGAACGTCAGCCGCGGCGGTACAGAGCACAGGGGGAAATAAGCAATAGGCTCGCACTCAATAACAGCAAGGTTAGTCAGACAGTAAAGACTGAAATATTAAACATGGGCTTTGTTGCTAGTTGCTGAAAGCCTAGTTCTTTGCAATCTACTTACTGTCCCACTAAGGGCCAAGTTTGAAGTTAGTCTAAGACACTAGCCTTAGAAATACATGTTTCATTGGTGCACATTGTCAATTTTGGAAGAATTTCAATTTGTAAAAGATACATTCAGAGGTGATTAAAATTGATAGAGGCGAAGTGATTAGAGAATGGTGCCTTGCGGCAAGAGGGAAGTTGAAGGGAGAGAGACCACGCGTGACAAAACGGTGCAAGTGCACACATTGTAGTCACGTTGTAACACGTTTTGCGTTTTTAATGAAGTGCTTCCGCAAAACCAATTAAAATAAGTTTTGATTTGCCTTTACAACATAAATATTTCAAAT
Source organism: Eurytides marcellus marcellus (assembly GCA_018247955.1). NCBI lineage: Eukaryota > Metazoa > Arthropoda > Insecta > Lepidoptera > Papilionidae > Eurytides > Eurytides marcellus. Next base: position 5,157 of record DWHQ01000296.1, on the reverse strand, counting down.
AATTTAATATAGTTTTATCCACCGATTCATGGTTTTAAATAATAATACATATTTTTTTTTGAAAAATCGGTCATCGTTTTCAAGAACTACCTTTTTTTCCATACAGTGGTCATTTTATGGCATTTGCTGGTTACTTGTTATTTATTCTAATATTTGGGAGTAGTAAATTTAGTTTGACCAAAAAGCTAAAATAAGGACATGTAATCGCACTGAACGCTTATAGGATAGATGTAGGCTGCTTACTCATGCTGATGGTATAATAATATTTGCTCGGTCTAAGAGAGTGTCGAGCGCTGGTATTCTACAGAAACCCGATTCGAGTGTAGCCCGTTGGCCAGTGGAGAAATAAGTTTAGGTCCGAAAAGTAAGTTTTGTACTTGTAAAAACCGAAAAGTAACTTGCGTAAATGAACGTTTATCAGCTTATATAATAATTAGGACCGCGATTTATAAATCGGAGGTAGTGGGGTCTAATCTTGCGTTGGCAATGACTTTGTGTTGTTGTTTCTTAATAAGATTAGAGCATTACTGACTAATCACAAATGAACATGAACCTTGCATCGAATGGGCATGTAAAAAGACGGTAAAGTAAAAGAAGAGTGAGTGCACTTGTGTTTGCGAAACACTTGTGTACTAAAATATCTCCCACGCAGTTGGTTGAGCTCTCGGAACGAAATAATTATTTACGCTATCGACTCATGTGGTCGCAAATTACAGACTTTGCATCTTTCTATTGTGCGAATCCACAACTTCCTCATTAGAGCCAAGAACCGTATTCCGTTTTCCTTGTAGCTCGCCCGTCTCCTCTCGACGCATTTATTACAATAGGAATGTATTTTTATTGTTTTACTTCACGTTCAGTTAAAATCTTTTTTTATACATTTTAATTTGTTAATAATGATATATATCCAAAGTCCGTTTACGGACTTACTTTTTCTACATTTCTAAAAATAATCATGGGAATGCTGGTACTAGTTCAGGCGGACTTTGATATTCCATATGCTAATCGAACCTGAATCCACGACTCCCAACGCCTCGCAACGACTCGCAACTAGCCCATAACTTAACAACTATCGGGCCACTTAATAATCTTAATTGCTTTGTGAACAGTTGTAAAATGATTAATTAACATCTCCCTTGTTGATCGATTCAAGGTAAATGTCATCCAAACTATAACAATATGTAAGAAGAAGCAAAGAAGGAGTACTTATTAAAATGACAATGGGTATTAAATTACAAGGTGTAAGAATATTATATATAGTATATCAATAGCAAGACTTTACCTATGAATGACTTTTATTTGTTTTAAGGTATTTATTTATATTAATTTCTTTAATGTATTTACTTCTATTATTGTATTCAGTTTCTGACAGAGATGTTTAATTACAGTTCATGCCATTGAGGCTGTAATTAATTACACCAATACTAGACCACCAAAGAGTTTTCAAAGGTTAGTTGAATAAATTCTGTAACTTTTTATCAAAATTACGATTAATTATCGGGCATAGAGATAAAACATCTTAAATCTCTCGGTGATCTTGTGTTATAGGCGGACGTGTCACCTACCATCAGGCGTACGACTTGTTCGTCTCGTCACTTGATTTATTTAATTTTTCGTAATTGCCTTTAATTTATAAGGATTATTAACGGCGAACTTAATGTTTTGAGGCGTTCTTTCTCAGTGGAGACAAATTTGTGGTAGATACAACAAAACTTTTTACTTTACCTTATCTCATAAAAGGTAAATTATACTTAACATTAGATATGAAGCATTTTCCAAAAACCAATAACACATTCCTTTAGAATAATAACCGGATTGACCGTTACAGGAAAGTCACAAATTGCAGTGGACACGCAAACGACGTGGGCAGCGCCGGGGCACTTCCGTCGGGAGTGCACTGCCATACGAACGTACGAGAACAGCGCTTGGAATGTCCCCTTCGGCAACGAAAGAAATTCTATTCAAGTGCTTCTTGCTAAAGTACAATTCTTCTAATACAATTATGGTATTGCAAAAACGCCATTAAATTAAAATCAATCAAAGTGTCATAGTAAAGGTCTAATTAAGAGTACCTCTAAGATACAGTTTACCCTTCCTAATGGAGATCAGCAAACGTGTTCACGGCGCGGTCAAAATATTGCTATCTAACAAGCATTATATTCTTGTAGCGTCACGATTAGAATGTTAACCGCGCATTTAAACAGAGATATATTTGGATAATGTTTTTACCATTGAAGAACAATAGGGCAAGATTGACGTGAAACATCGGGCGCGGGACATTGGCCGAGGAACGCCTGTGCTCGGAATCGGTAATTTGTACACTTATTCCATAATCATATTACCGTAGAGCCCGCCGCCGTAAATCTCGCGCTCTCCTTGCATATCAGCTGTTATCTGATCGCACGTCGCGGGGCCTATGGCGCGTAGCGCGTTCACGGTGGCTATTTACCGCCTAAGGCCGTGCATAATATAACTGCGGCCCACTAAAGCGCTCTGATTATGCTAGAGGCTTGGGCTGGGGAGAAGAAGGTCTATCTTTCACAGCATTCGACCTTGACCCTCTGGCTGAGCGCGTGCGAGGGTGGGCCGTTGTCGTGCGCCCGAGCACTGGCGTGTGCGTGCACGACAGGTGCGCGCGCACGCGCCTACAAATATCAAGACATGTCACTCACCCCCGCGCACCGTTACTCCCGCGAAATGCGCGGCTTCTCTAGAACGCTTTAATAGGCAAATTATAAATTAGCATCGTGCACCGGATAACATCAACATTCTTGAAAATTAAAGGTGGAAGAATTCACGTACATTAGAGGGGAATTAAATTGCTTATTATTAGGCTTCTTTGTTTCTGTCTGCTGCGCTTTAAGCCAAGACGAGTGGATGTGACGGAGCCAATTAATTAATTACGAGGCGCGAGAGAGGAACGATCTTTGAAATATTTCCATTTACATAAATACCTACAGGTGCAGTATTTTCGATGGCTACAACAACAACAAAGCTGCTCGACCTTACCTCGCACGCCAGCCGAACAGCAATATAATGGTGATATTCCGTGTTACATTTGCATGGAGTGGTACTTCTTTGGACGAATGAACGAATCGGAATGCGGTGATGGCTACGGTTCCATGAATGGGAGGGATTCCAATACGGTTGCTGGATCCGTGTTTTAGAAAACTATTTATTTACCATATTACTCTGACGGCAAACATTCAAACGAAAGCATTTGGTCACCGACCGCTCACCCGGTAACCGATAATGCCATGTCTATTTTGCATTCTGGCGGTGAGATTGAAGAATCGTTTAATTATACAGTTGTACGCACTTAACTTTTTCAAAAAATAAAAAAACCGTTCGAATTATAAAGCAATAACAAAAGAGAATTGTACTTTGCAAATATACTGTTATGGGGGCCCTAAAACGCTTAAGACGCGCCTTCAGCGCTCAGCCAGCGAGGTACAGTTAGAGCGGATATTGTGCAGCGTGCGATGACGGCGATGTGGCCGGCTCGGGGTTGTGCAATTTCGGCTTTTGTTTTGGGCCTTTTTTAAATTTTTATCTGTCGGCGCTCGAGCAATAAATTAGAAAGTCGCGGGTCGTTTGCTTCTCGTCACAGGCCAAGTGATTTTTTGTCGCGTCCGCTTTCTCCGGCACAATGCTCAGCGACCGTGTTTTTTAATATTTTTTTTTTCGGTTTCCTTCGTTGGGTATAACAAAATAGAAAAAGAACACAAAGACAAAGGCTCATAATAAAAGCAATAAGGGCATGAATTATGAATGCACTGAAAAGTCATTAAGTTCCTTAGCATGAAGAAAGTAATAAAAAATGAAAGTCCAGTACTGAGAATACGGTAAAAAGCCCGGAGGCGGCAGTGAGGGGGCAGGGGGTGTGAGGGCGGATGGCTCTCTACCACCTCCTTAGGATAGCATATAAATATGTGAAATATATGAAAAGATTGCATTCAGATATTCGGCATTATTTTTTACTATATACTCATATTCTTGATATATATTTATTATAAATAAATTTTTTATGCAAAAAAGAGTTAAAACATTAACTTATTTTTTTTTCTAGTGTCTGGGCTAACATTTATTCGGTTTGGGCGATAATAGATCAGTCGAATCTAATTTAGGTCTATCACGTTTGAATCAAGAAATATTTTATCGTACCTATAGACGTAAAAAGGGTTGCTATTTTTTTTCATAATATAACATCTATAAAGCCTATGGCACGCACGGGAGAGTTGAGAGTTTGACGGTGGTAGGAGTATGTGAAGAATCCGCCGGCGGTGGCACCACATCACTGGTAGTCGTTCTGCCACCAAGCTGTATCTAATATGCAAAGAATGTCGCCACTAGGATTACTAGGATAAATATATATAGAGATATACAATACTAAAATTTTAATATGATATTCCATCCAATGAGAAATAATAGTAAAATAATTTTGATCGATACTCTAGGCTACCGCTAGTTATTTTTATTTTACAATATTTATCTTTACGATAAAAAAACATAAAAAAATTTGTGTACTTGTGACATGGCATTATTATTTTAAATAAATATAAATGATGCTGCATCAAAATAGTTTGCAATAAATAATCTACTCGTAAAAATGTAACTAATGAACGGTGCAACACCAGAGTTAGTTTATTACGCTCGCTTTCATAGTTTTATGGTGTCTTGTTTTAGAATTCCGCAACTGGACGAGAGGCAATATTATATCCATTACAAAAGCAAAGCGATTTGTCTACAATCTTGGTCCTTATGAGACACAACATGTTAAAGATTTCTTCCGTTGCAAAATTTGGGAATATTATGTTTGAAAGAAAACGTGAAAAATGTGTAAAAATAACCTTAATTGAAAAGAGCTTTTAAAATATAGAAGAATATTTTGAGTATTAATCTATGTGAAAAATGATTTCAGCTTTGAACTATTCTTAAACATCATTTACATAAAATGCATTAAGAATAAAAGAATATACATGCATGTGATCAAGTCCGCAAGATGGAGTTCCTTGTCTCTGGACGTGCCAAATTTAGTGAAACAATGGCTGCTATTGTACGTTCAATAAGAACTTGCCTACGTTAAATAAAAATATCTTGACTTTGTCTTTGATTTAGACTTGATAGTAAAATCCTATTTCAAAAGCAAAATAATAA